>KZ308466.1:285171-448122 GCA_000376725.2 Ladona fulva | reverse complement strand
GCTCATTTTTTGTGAACAACAAAGATACAATCAATAAGGAAATGAAATCTGGAATTTACAAATTAAAATGTAACGATTGCGATGCCGTGTATTTGGGACAAAGTGGACGGAACTTTCAGATCCGTGCTAAAGAACACTTTAAATCTTTTCTAACCAATTCCTCAGCCTCCCACTTTGCCCAACATCTAAACCTTTTTCACCATTCCTCCTCCTTTATTCCTGAGATCCTACACATCCTTCGTAAAGGTCATAAGATGAATTTCCTGGAACACAGGGAAATTTGGGTTTCAAAAATTGCTTCCGAGAACGTTGTAAATGAAATTATTCCTGTGCCCCATTCCCCTTTACTCCTTTGTACCCTTCCGAAAAACTCTCTCCCAGATAAGAAATACCTTTACCCCCCGGATAGCTCCCTTGCCCCTAACGCTACCTCCTAACCCTTAGTACCTTTCCCCTCTCCCTCCTCTACCCACTCCCCTCTACCCCCTCCACCTTTTTGTTTCTTCTATATATATTGTCTTACTTGTAACTTCTTGTCACCTGATGATGGCCATTCCTGGCCGAAACCGGTCGTATGTGTTTTGTTAATATACGGTGGAAAAAAGTATTTGTCAATCTTATTTCTTTGATTTCCTCTTTGTCAGAAATGTTGAAATTCAAGAAAGGCCTCTTTAGAATATCCAAGGTGTCGAGTATAGGAATGCTGGGGAATAGACTGCAAACATCTAAGGTAACTAGAACCTATGTCTCTTTAGTTCGTTAGTTCCCCCAAAAATTGCAATAAGTTAATGAACAACAATATGAGCTTTAACAAAATTTTGTTTAAATTGTTAGATTTTAAATCGTGAATAGCCGCCTTCTTCTGTATCTCTTCTTGCCTACCCATTTTGACAGTTCTTCTCCGCAATTTTCTTGTCGTCTCTGTTCTGAAGACGCTATCTTAGAGGGTGAAATACATATTAGCCTTGGATTTTGTAAGTTTCTCGTTGATATTTTAGGTGTGTTTCTGTCTGAAGATTGCCTTAGGAAAGTCATGAATTCGAAGCTTTGTTGGCCGCATTGCATCCAATGATAACCCAATCACCCGAAATCGGTATGGTTTCTATCAATAAAAGGGACTAGTTCTTTGTAAAAAATATTTGAAAGAATTCTATTATTACGTCAATAAAAGTTCAGTTTGAACACCGAAAGACATCTCGAAAGTGATTTTCTGTCATTCGGCGAAGTGTTAACGCATTATCAATTTCTGAGACAGTAAGTTAAAATTTTCATACAGTATAACGCTCACTCTTGTGAAGCTTGGAAATAATTATTTCAGTGGCGATTCCTTTGAAACGGAACCAAAGGCTTTTTGAACGAAGAACAAAAATCTGAAAACAAAACGTGATTAACAGTGGTCAACTCAAAACTTTCCTATGTTTACATTTACATTTATACCTCGCAAGCCATTATTAATAATTATTAGCAATTCGATTCTCGAAAAAGTGACTTAGAAATAAGATTACAATTTCCTCAACAGTAAATTTGGTATGATTATGAGAGAATGAAAAGTCTAAACTAACTTTCGAATGATCAACTCCAGTTGCCGCAAAACTTTATTTTCATCGTAAAAAAAAGTAAACTTAAAAGTAACTATCATATGTAAAGTGAAATTTATTCCTCGGAACAGATCTGATAGCTATTTTAGCTAGAAAATATAGCAGAATTTGTGAATTAGTCCAATAACAGATATTAATAAATTAAAAGGAAATTTTAACATGTTTTCAAATAGAGCTTAAACGTTCTGTACTCCTGATTTTCATGATACAAAGCATAATATGTGAATTATGTAACAATTTAAAATTATTCAACGAGATTGGATGGCCGGTGTCATGAATATGTTAAGCAATACTAGGGTTTTGAAATCTGTCATACCGAAAATCAACAACGTGCTCTTTAAATCTAATATTTACTTTTCGTTTTGTTTGTCCGATATATTTTAAAGCACACTCTGCACAAATAACACAATATATCCACGACTTATCGGGAATATCTGTTTAATCTTCAGTACTTTCAGGTAAAGTCTTGATATTATACACATTAATGTAACATAGTAATAAATCAATTTGTTTAAAAATCTTATCCAAGCTTCTAGTTATTTTTGGGAAATAATCTAGTTTTATACCTTTGCTGTTTGCTGTTAATATAAGATAGAAGGGTCTGACTTTTAATAAAACGTTTAATTTTACATCTATTTTTTAATATATCCATTAATGTAGTGTTATAATCCAGTTCAAATGCTATGAAGAGTCTTTCTGAAACCTCTCCTGGTTTAGAGGGAGGTTGACAAGCCTGAGTACCAAGTGGTGGAAAGGTGAATGCTTATGTGAGACAGGATGAAAAGAATTGCTCGGAATAAAGTTGGTTGTGGAAGTAGGTTTTCTAAAAACATTAAACTCTAAGCAACCTTGTCCTTTAATGATTAAGAAAACATCAAGACACCGAAAACGGACGCTTCCTTTCACTTTACAGTTCAAGAGTAAACTTAATTGAAGGGCAGACGTTATTTATTTGATTTAAAAATTTGTGTAAGTGACATGAATTAAGATCGAACACAGCAAAAAATCATCAACGTACCTATACCACATATTAGGGAAGTACTCAAAATTTTGTTTGCTGGAGCTTTCAAAACGTTGTATAAAATTTTCGCAATAAAGGGGCCAAGAGGGTTGCCCATAGCTGTCCCATGGATTCAAGAATAGAATTTGCCATTAAATTGGAACGCGTTTTTTCCATATAGAATTTAGTTAATACAATATATTAGTGAGCAATTTTGTCAGAAATGTTGAAATTCAAGAAAGGCCTCTTTAGAATATCCAAGGTGTCGAGTATAGGAATGCTGGGGAATAGACTGCAAACATCTAAGGTAACTAGAACCTATGTCTCTTTAGTTCGTTAGTTCCTCCAAAAATTGCAATAAGTTAATGAACAACAATATGAGCTTTAACAAAATTTTGTTTAAATTGTTAGATTTTAAATCGTGAATAGCCGCCTTCTTCTGTATCTCTTCTTGCCTACCCATTTTGACAGTTCTTCTCCGCAATTTTCTTGTCGTCTCTGTTCTGAAGACGCTATCTTAGAGGGTGAAATACATATTAGCCTTGGATTTTGTAAGTTTCTCGTTGATATTTTTGGTGTGTTTCTGTCTGAAGATTGCCTTAGGAAAGTCATGAATTCGAAGCTTTGTTGGCCGCATTGCATCCAATGATAACCCAATCACCCGAAATCGGTATGGTTTCTATCAATAAAAGGGACTAGTTCTTTGTAAAAAATATTTGAAAGAATTCTATTATTACGTCAATAAAAGTTCAGTTTGAACACCGAAAGACATCTCGAAAGTGATTTTCTGTCATTCGGCGAAGTGTTAACGCATTATCAATTTCTGAGACAGTAAGTTAAAATTTTCATACAGTATAACGCTCACTCTTGTGAAGCTTGGAAATAATTATTTCAGTGGCGATTCCTTTGAAACGGAACCAAAGGCTTTTTGAACGAAGAACAAAAATCTGAAAACAAAACGTGATTAACAGTGGTCAACTCAAAACTTTCCTATGTTTACATTTACATTTATACCTCGCAAGCCATTATTAATAATTATTAGCAATTCGCGAAAAAGTGACTTAGAAATAAGATTACAATTTCCTCAACAGTAAATTTGGTATGATTATGAGAGAATGACAAGCCATTATTAATAATTATTAGCAATTCACGAAAAAGTGACTTAGAAATAAGATTACAATTTCCTCAACAGTAAATTTGGTATGATTATGAGAGAATGAAAAGTCTAAACTAACTTTCGAATGATCAACTCCAGTTGCCGCAAAACTTTATTTTCATCGTAAAAAAAAGTAAACTTAAAAGTAACTATCATATGTAAAGTGAAATTTATTCCTCGGAACAGATCTGATAGCTATTTTAGCTAGAAAATATAGCAGAATTTGTGAATTAGTCCAATAACAGATATTAATAAATTAAAAGGAAATTTTAACATGTTTTCAAATAGAGCTTAAACGTTCTGTACTCCTGATTTTCATGATAAAAAGCTATTAACTTATTAATATTCTGTGTTGATTTGTTCTGAATATTAGTTACTCTTTCGAATCAAAAAATTAATGTGACAAGAAATGAATTTTTGTGAAACAAGCGAAAATATACGCAGCTGAAATTATATCAATGAGACTGGAATTAAAATACATCGATTGCATGTAATGATGAACGTTTAAAGGGCTATTTTCATTAATTATTAAGCAGACCTTCTTGTTAAAAAAGCAGTAACTGTCTATTTTATCTCTTATTTTTTAAGCGTTTAGCCGAAGAAAATTGTCCTCGCATAACTTATTTAAGTGATACTTGAAGGCCTATCGTTATAGGTGCTCCGTAAAATTCAAAGAACTCTTTTTATTTAGTTTTACCTTAAGCGAGGCAATAAAGTTCATTGGACATTTCCTCGATTATGAGGTAAGAACAGTTTCCTTCGTATGACTACCAACCTATAATGTCTCAGGTGTCCGACAAAATCATATCCCATCTTCAACAGGTGCCGCTCGAGTACCACTTACTAATACCTCCCGAAAAAGATTCACGACGCCTATTTAATTATAAATACCCAAGCAATAATTCACCTTTGAAAAGTAATAGATATCTAAATGCTGATGAGGGTGTAAAAATAAACAACAGAAGAGCTCTTTCTATTGGAACCGTTCATAGGAACGACTATATAAATCCCATTGCTGAATTTGATGCCATAATTTTTAAGCTCCCTTCAAGTTTCTCCATAAATTACAGGTTGAAAAAGTCGTGGAGCAGATATATGCTAGCCATCCATTGGCTAAAGGTTTAGTGCGCTTCTTAAGGAGGGGAAAAATGACGCAGAATTCGGTGGCCGTCGCAAAGAAACGGACAAAGAAAGAGGCGAGGTGTATATCACATCATCGTCATTTGAAGTCCAGTACCTATAACTCATTCCAAGAGGAAAAGAATCCGTAAAAATCCCTCACAAAAGAAGGGTGTAAAGGTACTCTCCCAGCATGTTTTTAACGATCCTTACACGAAAATAGTGCGGAGAGCAAGAAACTGTATAGAAAAGGAGTGGAATGCGTCCCAATATGCATCGAAATAAAATTCGGTGAAAGGATATTTTTCATCTCCAATACCTAAGCGATATTAAGAGCGAACAAAAGTTTTACTTTTTTCTTCCTGCTGAGGATAGGCTTTTATGTAGCTAAGAAATCCCTAGCAATTGGAGGTCATTCTACTCCGCATTCCATTAGCACAAAATATTTTGTAGCCTGAGGAACTGAGGCATTTAAAGTCAAAAGTTTTGAAAGATTTCCATTACATCTATTCCAATTTCCTATATTAGTTAACATTGCGTTAGTACGTTTGGGACTTTATGCACGGAGCAGTAATATTTGTCGATAGTAGTAAATGTAGATTTCAGCGAGAGCATCCCTGATAAACCATCCTAGAGTCTGCAAGAAGCTCTATGTTAGCTAAATTTTCTAAGGTAAACATATTCTTCCGGTATGATTAGGTTAGACTAGAAAGGTCTTTATTGCGGGAGAGATTAGGACTATCAAGTTCTCTCTCTTTTATCTGACCCATGATTGATAACTATCGTACGGATTCATTCAATAACTTGAAATTTAGTTTTGCATTGCACTTGAAAATATTATGGTATACACGCAAAATAAACAAAAATTACTGTTAACGTCCTATTTCAAAATGGAAACAAATATATGTGAAGTATTGCTTCATTATCAATGGAAAAATACGTAAATCATTCAACTACGGCGTAATGTTCAATTCCAATTGATTAAAATGATGAACGATGAATTCATTATGTGAAACATATGTTTAAAAACGTTTGCAGAGATACCCAAAATAGATGTAAATTTCACAATGTGAGAATTATGAAAAAAAAATCAATTTATGGCTCACTAGGTAATCCATTGGACACGTTCGCATTCCGCAAGGTAATATCTTCTCGTATAAATTTGCCCCAATTCAAAATAAGGTTACATTTAACAATTCTTCCGATTGCTGCTGTCATATTAAACTATTCTTTAACCTCTAATTTCATTAATATTTGAAGAATTCGGACCACTGAATTTAAAGTAACCGTTCATAAATCCGCTATTAAATTTGCACTTCCGCATTTTTAACGTTGATGACTATAATCGATCATAATTATATCTGAATTTCACCGGGAGCTTTATTACCTTGGACTAAATTCGGAAGAACTAATTTCCAGCCACCGAAAAATATCCATCGGATTATTTCAGTATTACATTTAATTCCGAATCATTCATGCAAACACTCGATTCCGCAAAAATCATATCGAAATTGAAATGCCAGGGAGGAAGGAATTTTTAGATAGTGAAGTACTCTCTTAGCAATGCTATGGTTGCCTATTTCTCTAGAGAAGGATCGAAGAGTAGCAGGCAATATCTCTCCGATGGGTAAGAAGGCGATAGGATTCCTGTTGCAGGTGCCTCAAACTTATCCGGCCGATCTCGGGACCAAACGCCGGATGAAGAGAAAAGAGGAGGAAGGGGCCTGCTTCACGGCCAAACTGTCTCCCATAAAAGTCACAATGAATGAATCCCATTCCGGAGGCGTATTTTATTTTTGCGTCCCGGGCACACACTCACTCACACACGCATACACGCACGCACGGGGAGAGGGGAGAGCGTCTTTTTACGAGACGGATAGTCGTCCATCGGATCCTTTCGCTCCGCATTCCGCAAGGGGACGGGACATTCGTGGAATACGAATGGTCAGCCACCGGAAAAATGCTTTTCCTCGGCGGAGCAGAAGCGACGAAAAGGAGGCCGATAAGGAGAAGAGGAGGGAAGGAGAAGTAGATTGAAGAATGAAGGAGTGAGAAAAAGGAGCAATGAATTGATTTAATAAAAATAACTGGTATTTCCATATTAATTACCTGCTATCTACGCACTAGGTATTTTCTTTGTATTTCCGGGATTACAGATAAGGCGATCGGCTATGGCAAATTTCAGACATCGGAATCGTATTTGACCGGAACCTTTCTTAGTGGGGAAACTTTTTCTCGTGCAAAATAGTAAATGGCATAACAGACTTTTATATAACCTTCAATAAAAAATGTTATCACAGCTAAAGACGAACTAGAATCCTTTTTGTTGACCGAAAAACTATTTGCCATAGTAACCGAATCCCACAAAACGAATTAAAATTCTACTTTCTTTTACTAGGATGCAAAATTAGTACTGTAACCATAATTTCTAAAATTCTTAACGCAAATTTTGTGTAACTTACTCAACATTTTCAACAGTACATTCTCGGGGATGAAGTATACCCAGTGTGTGCAATCGGCTACCTCGATCAGATGCTACGGGAAAAACCAGGGAAATAGATGCTAATACCGGCCGATTAAGAATTGAATTTTCCGCTTCTAAACACCTGCATCTGCATATGTACCCTGTAAGCAGTCTTTCGGCGTATGGCAGAGGGTAAGCTAAAGGAAAATAAGAAAATATCCTATGTTAAATGTTATTAGATAAAAGGTGTTTTATAGGAGAGAGTGACTATTGAGAATCTTTCAATTCTAACACAAATCCTCCGAACCAGTAGAACTCTTACCATTAGTGGGACAAGCATGTCTCTATGGCGGGACTCGAGCAGGTTATTATATTCGTTTTACGATATTATTTTTCTAATTCCTGCATTATTGAAAATAAATCTTTCTCAATTCGCCGGGAAACGAGTTTTCGTGAAATATCACATAACGACAAATGGAAAAATAAATTCTTCGCACTTTGCCTTTCTTAGAGGGATTGGAAGAGATCTAACCGATCGTTTTTGGGGATAAAGAAAGAAAAAGTAATTGAAATTAAGGCTTAAAGAGGAAAAATTCTTAGAGGATATAAAAACGTAATCATGCGGAAAAATAATTCTTAACAGTTCGAACAGTACTTGCAAACCTTAGGTGAGGGGTCTTAAGTTGGTAAGGGGTTTTGTAATACTTTAGGGTGAGGGGCCTTGTAGAGCTTAAATGTAGACAAACTACTATCTGAAGGAAAGACTGTTACTCGATTCAAAAATTAGTCAATCAACAAAGAGTGTTATAAAGTAAATAATTTCACTTGCTTTTATCTACAGTTAAACCAACCACAAATCAGGTACACGAGATTAAAACTTTAAGTCGCTTCTTAGGGAAACATGTAATTAGGCAATCTTCAACAAATATTTAAGTATGACTGAGACAAAAGTTTCGAATGAATATGCAAATTATTTAACATGGGCAGAAATTAAGTTAGAAATAAAGCGAAAAAGGATAAGAAAACAAATAGGTGAAAGATTATTAATTACACATTTTGTGCATTTTACTAATTCTAAGCTTCAATATCTTGGAATCTAAATCCTGAATAGCAGATCCAATTTATTCAAATAAAGAGATAACAGTGTATTGACCAGAGAATTAACATTATTCTACCGAGTAACAATTTGTGCAGGCTACCCGGGGACTAAAATACTTGGGAGACCTGGTAGCTTTCCCCTAAAATTCAGATGATAAGCTTTAACAAGGCTTCCTTTAAACTTGCAGTGCTACTGTTTATGCAGAATGAGGAAAGATAACAGACCGTTAGCAGAGACTCCAATGAAAGTGAAAAAGAAATCGAGTGAGAATAGTGAAAGAAGGAAGAAAATATAAAGAATAAAAGAGGAAAAGGTAGGAAATGATGAAGAGAAGACAGGGATGGAGAGGAGAGGGAAAGGTCCAAAATAGCGAACGAAGAACTCTCGTATAACCGGGTCTCGACCACGACCGCCATTTGTCCGACGTCCTGAGGAATCTTTCGCGCGGCCAAATTACCACCGTACATTTTCATTTCTTTTTTCCTCACGACAATTCTCTCCCCTTGTTTCGGATAAAATATGTTTCGAATATGGAAATTCCCCTTCCTCGCTTGCGAGAACCGCAAGGGTCCACTTTGGTCGACCTTTACGCGTATGGATAAATCGACGTAAGTGTCTTCATCTGAGGATAAGGATCTCGGTAATGTAATTATTTGAACGGAATGTTCGCGGCGATGCTAATGACCGAGGAGGTTCTTTCCCCCGGATTTCATTAAAAAGTTAAAAGGGGCGTTGTATCACATCCGAAAGGATGAAAAATATGTATACATTTTTCTGTGACAGAAAGTGTCGCGTTGAGCCGGTCGTCGAGCAGGCGTTATTTCTCTTCGCGAATTGCCGATAATTGAAATAAATAAAAGAAGATGCGCAAAGAGGTATGGCGCCCATCTACTTATTCTTGCCGAAATATATGAGTTTTTAGTTGACGATATGCTAAGAATTACCCGGACGTGCGGATGCTAAACGATTTTGGCGAAATCTGGAAACGTGCCGTTGATTGAATTAGCGATTCCTATTTTGCTATCTCCGCTGTGGAAAGCAGACATGTGTTCTATACATGTGCATCGCTCCGTAAACAAACTTGTGAAGGAGTCGCTAAAATTTTAACTTAATATCTGATTCGATTAGCGCAAAAGCGTAGCAGTTAAATCATGCTCACCACTTTTGAGTCGTACGTATCTGACTAAGGGAAATAAAAAACCCCTTTTTCAAATATCGTTGCGGCGATAAATTGAACAAGTATCTACATAGATATTCGATATTTTAATCGCAACTTTGAATTGGAAAACACTGTGGATGACTAAATATTCTTTTAATGTAGCCCATTTAAAGTTCATGATATTCATCCTTCATTAATACTAATATTGATCATCGAAGAATTACAGTTTCTGCGAAAATATATGTCTTTGGAAGATGTACCAAGCTTTTCTTCGCGTACTCATCTTTCTGGGAGGAAATCGAATTCCAATTTTTTCTCAGAAGTATCTGGAAATTATTTTAACTCTTCCATTATTGAGAAATGTATCATTTAGAGAGACTGAGTCAATTTGTTGGCACCAGAATTTCTTGGTAGAACTACTGCGGCAAGCTCACGGTCTTTTTATTATAATTAATCCCTGCGGAAAACCTACAATTCAGTTTCATTTTACAAAACAATTATTTTATACTCTGTTGTTTCCTTTTCTTAATAACAAAATCTATAAGAGAATAAAATATAATCTGGACGATTTAACAGGTATTAACGTGAATACACAAGTTCGTCGCCGTATGAAAATCGGCTGCGTTTCATATGGATGAAACTTTGAAGCAAATATTTAAGGATCGTGAGTTATTTTCACAAATTTAAATCACATTAAAAAGTAAAAATCATAAAATGAAAAGTCGTATGACTTACAAACTTTCAACAAGACGTTTAAGGGTAATCTTCCTCTCATTTCACAGATTACACTAGAAAATGGATATATCGATCTATTTTAAATGAGTGAATTTGTAATGAGAGATTCTCATTCATGGATATCGCGAATGTGATAAAGACATTGCATACCTATACTGAATGTTTATATGAATAATTCCATAATACCTGATCAAATAGCTAGCATTACCCTTGCTTGTTTTTTCTAATAAAGTTTATTGTTCATGAATCGGAGTATAGACTTCGCGGAGGGCAAAGGGAAGACAACTTATCTTTATTACTTTTCACTGAAAACGTCTCTCTGTCTCTCTGAATCTCTCTGCAAGTAATGAAATCCTCGTCTCCAAAGTCAACGTATTCTCTCTCATAGATTTCTTTTGGCTGAAGAATGAACTCTTTCAGTATTCATAAAGATCTCCAACATGATATTCCTTCCTATTATTAGTTTTCAAATTCTATTCTTGTAAACGTCATTGACGAAAGAGAAAACACAAAAAAATTATCAACAGTCTTCGAACTGTTGGCATCCTAGTTATAACAACTAACGCTAAGTAGTGTTAACGGCTATGGATCATTAAAAATATCAATATCAATCAAAAATAGAGCAATAAGGTCGGGACAAAAATTATCACAATAGAAACAACATTTTACTAACAACAAAACCGTGCGGAAGAAGTCTAAATGAGTGAAACAATCTCCACAAATAATAAGAATCCAACACCGTGTAAGAAATTTCCAGCAAACCCTAGTTAGCTGTCTTTGGATACGATAGAAAGAAAATAATCCATTTCTCATACAATATTGATTTACTCTCCAACTACATAAAATGACTCTTGACAGATACTTGTACGGCAGAAGTTGGATTCTTTTCCTATAAGGGAAACTTCCTTAAGTGATGACAAGAATGCCCTTGCATGGCGGAACTTTTGAAGTATAGAAGGGGAAAGAGAAAAAGGTGCGAGAGCAGAATAAATTAGAAGAAAACAGGACAAAAATAGCAAAAACCGAAACGTAGAACAGAACGCGGCAAAAGTAAATTCGGCTGAATGGAACAGATGGAAACGAAGGTAATGAAGAATTCAGAAGGAAGAGAATATCAAAACGGAGAGATTTGTTTGAGCGTATAAGCGCGATTTCGGTGGAATAAAGGAATAGGCGTGGTTTCGAATAGGTATGGAGTATGCTCAGAAGGGAAGCTTTTCCGCAGACAAATGGAGAATAAAATAAGAGGATGGGGTAAATAAGGGTGCAAAAGGTGCGGCCGCCAGAGGTCGAGAGATGTGTAGGTTCTGGACTTTGGTATGCAGGAATGTATGGCATTCCGATCTGCGACGTTTAAGTGAAGCACCTTCCCCTCGTTTATCGCCTCCGTACCAACAGATTCTCTGTCCGCCCCTACTTTCCCTTCCACCCAACATATCCTCACCACCAGTTTCTCCTCTAACATTGCACATATCCCCTCTTTTTCCTTCTTTCTTTTAGTACCTACCTATTCCGAGCCAATTTCCATCCATTTCTAGCAATCTCCTCTGTTTTATTTCGCTTCCAATTGAACCCCTACCTGATGCTGGATAGTTCCCATCCCACGATACAATTTTCTCCCTCGAGGAATTCCCTTGAATCCATCCCACCTCTTTCTTTTTCCTCAAATTGGATTCCCTCCCCGCCCTATGTTGTCTTTAACAAACAGCCAGAAACCATTCCAGCAGTATTTTTGTGAGAGGATTAACACGTCTAAATATTTAACATACGTTTGAAACAAGGCCTAAAACGTTTCAGTCGTCTTATTTTTTAATTTATTCCTTACGGAAGAAGGTTAAAAATTGTGACATTGCTCAGGGTTTCCCTAATTATTTATTAGTATTTTAATCTCAGGAAGCACTGACAGGAACAGGGGGAAGCCTGGGAAGAAGAAAAACGCCCATTCTTCTTCATCTCCATCCCTTCATGAACCTTTTCTCAACCACAACCCCCTCTTTGTCATATCGAAGTATCCTCTCTTACCCCTGAAATTCCAGCTATCCGCTTATCATTCTCTAATACATTCCTACCTTCAAAAATATGCCAGATTGCTACCATTATGTCAGCAAATTAATCGCCCTTCCGAATTGCGATTCTTTGATAACAAATTCAACAGATTTTATAAAAATTTCCATCCTGTTAATCGAGGGAGATGGGAATATTTTTCTTTGGCTCTCATTACCATGTAGTACCTTCACGTGTTGTCACTCTTCACCCTTTCGCTGCGAAAATCGACTAAAGTCGATTTAAAGTTCACTTTAACTTGTCTGTGCAAGCGTTTCGCACCTTCTTTGCGTTTCTTCCCTTTAGTGACCTTTCCAAAGTATTCCTTTCTAATAAATTTCTCCAGCGATCTGGTGCTTCTATTAACCCTTAAATTCTTTACTGATAACAAATGACGTAGAGGAAGAGAAACGTTTTTCTCGATATAACAAAAATACGTTATTTGTTTAATATTTACAATTCAATCATTAAAGTGTATAATCATTTAACATAAGCGAATTTAATTCCTTCGCAAAATTTCTTAGATTGTTTTACCTCTGAAATGTCGCTGTGTATCGTTCATTTCTTCGGAATCGTCGTTTTATCGTGGTACATGTCAGGATATTCATTTTATTA
Source organism: Ladona fulva (assembly GCA_000376725.2). Lineage (NCBI taxonomy): Eukaryota > Metazoa > Arthropoda > Insecta > Odonata > Libellulidae > Ladona > Ladona fulva. Next base: position 435,134 of record KZ308466.1, on the reverse strand, counting down.
CAAAATTTCTTTATGTATTTCTCATCTTATTTCTAACCAAGTTTTTTACTTCGGTCACCGGTAAAATTAATTTTTCTAATTTGAAAATCTCGGAATGTTTGCATTCCTTATTTCCCTGCACTGGTAGATTTATAGTAACACAGGTTTAATGGCTAGATGTCGAACAAACCCAACGTATAATTACCATAAAACTTCAACCTACTGAGGACAGATATGGCCGTAAATATATTTCCTTTAGGACCCTCTGTCGCTAGATCATCTCCTACTTCTACTCTCGGCCCTTCTTTGAAATCACTATCAATCCCATCTCGACCCAATCCTGGAATATCCACAATCTTTCCACACAGAACCCTTCCCCAACCTCTTATCAAACCTCGGCGATTCGTTAATTCCTTTCGTTTTCCGATTTCTCCTCATTTTGTCTCATTTATCTCACGGTCGCAAGTGACGGGATGCTAAGAAGTGGAAACGGTCGAAAGGAATAAAAAAGGCGGATTCCAGACCGTGGGGTGATGGGGAGTGGATAGAGAGATTATAATTGAAAGAGAGGGAAGGGTGACGCAGAGAACGAGATATGGGGAAAGAATAAGAGAGAGAAACAGATGTTGATTGTGGCGAAGGAGAGGTAGTGAGAATACTCAGCTGGGCAGTGAAGTGGGACAGGCGAAGGAATGAGCTGTGGCAAGATCTCTGTCGGCACATTTGCGTCCCGCGTGCATCCGAAAAAGGAAGGATTGGACTGAGAGGTTGGAAGAGTGGGGAGTGGCAAAGGAATGAAGATGTAAAAGAGAACGGGCAAAGTGAAGGGAGAATTGATCGCAGGAAACGGATTTAAAGATGCGGAAAAGGAAAGAATGGAGAAGGAAGTTCGCGGATTGAGGTGGAAAGGGCCGAAACAAAGTAGGGGTGAGAGGAAAGGAGTGGTGACGTAGATGGACAGAAATGCAAACGAATTTGTTTAAATTGTACTATCCATATATCCAGCATTTAAAGGTACCTGAAGCAATTTTTTAGATTTCGAATTGGGTCCATAAACATTCACCCTTGGTTAATTACAGCGACGAATACAACTACGAGCGGCAAAAACAGACGTTGGTTCCCTTAATGAAGAAAACCCGACATACTGGGATTCGAACGCGGTACCTTGGGAAAAGAAGTTAATTTTTAAAGGTATACCATGATGTATGGGCTAATGTGTAACCTTAATAACGAATTTTTCAACAAACAATGTTATTTAGTTTTTTTTTTTCTGGGGCTTGGCTGACAAACTTTTGGGTATATTCGCGCCCATATCGGCGAACATAAAATAAACAAAAATCCTTTTTTTCGTACTTCTACTAGAGCTTAGCTTCTAAAAGTGATCTCCACAGGGGGTAAAATTTTGGGGCTTTTTTGTACAATGAAGAGAGATTTTAGAATTTAAGAATATCTGCTGTTTTTGTATTAATTATGTAAATAATTTTCTATAAAAGTAGCTGAAAACTGATATTCGGCACCACACCGCCAGATCTAGGGAATGTTGAGTTAATCGCATACAAAAGAAATAGTAAGTTGGAATCGAGGAAGAATATGGACTTTAACCCTTTCGCTGTGTACTTGGATTAGATGCAGCTTTAACACTAAATCGACTTTAGTGTTAAAGTTAGCATTCAGTCACAGTTATCGTGAAAATTGATAATATAATAATCGTAAATAATTCTTGTAAGAAATGAAAAAAGTAAGAGTATCATCTCAGCTCAAGATATGCTACTCGGATAAAGTATGCATTAAAATGAAATTTTAACTACTTGTTCCTTCCAAATGAAAAGAAATCGCTCCGCTGTTGCCAATGTTTTAAATGAATTACCGGTATTATGGATCTATAATGACATCTTATGGTGCCTAACAGAGAAGGTCGTCAAGGAAGTGAGTGAGCGTGGGTAAGATGAATCTGGACTGTGGAAGAAGAGGGAGGAAACGCGTTGAAGGAGGAATGGAATGGCAGGGACATGGAACGTAGGAGGAAGGGAAGGAAATCTCAGTGTGAAACAAAGGCAGACGAATTTCGTAGGGTTCTCCCGAAAAGGTGGCGCTGAGGAGAGATTGGGAGATAGCAACACTCGGAGCGGGCAATGGAGAAATCATCCCCTTCCCCAGTCCCCTGACTTCCCCGCCCACAAACCCTCTTTAGCTCCACTCCCTACCCATCGTACCGCATTCCTCACAGACTGTTTCCTTCTCTTCCTTCATGCTTCTTCTTCACTTATTTGTTTTATCTCCGATTATTTTCATCCTTCCCTTAGTTTTGATTATATTTTCTTTAATTATATTTCTCGTTTTTCTATTACTTTCACACATCTACCATTCTTGTTTTCCTACGTCGAATTTTCTTCTTTTTGCAATTCTTAATCCATTTCATTCCATCTCAGTTATATTACTCGCTACGGTGCTCTTTTCTCCTTGTATCAACCGCAATTTTACTCTTCGTTCCTCCTAAAACTTCCTCTTGCTTCATTGTTTACTTCCTTAACCGTTTCACAACGCTTACTCAGGTTTTTTCGCTTGCATAGCTACTTAGATTTTTTCCTCTTTGATACACCTAGCTGTTTTTGGTTTAATATCACAATTTATTCAGCTGTAGACTCCCATTCAAAAGATTCGGAAAGCACACTCATCTCCTTACCCTTATAGAAAGTACGCGTTTAAATTAATTAAATTTTCAAAAATGCAAGGAAAGCCTACTTTAATCTCTGTATGATATGCTGTCATTATTACTTAAATATAAAACTATTTTTTACTGTGACAAGTATTCAGTTTAAATTTTAAGTTTCTGCATTTTCGATAATCAAGTTTATCACCACTATTGATATTTAAAAATTTTAGTGTTATGCACAACGAACTCTCGCTCGGACGTTTTTTGCGGAACAGAAATCAGCTAATCTCAGGAGGGTAGAAAAGCAAGATCCGGATGCGAATATGTAGAGATAAATATCGCAAGTAAATAAAACGCAAGACGTAAAAGTATGTAGTGGTGAGAGGGTGAGTGCATATAAACAGGAATGAATTTGATCCTCTACCAATTTAAATTTAAAAAAATTATATTATGACTTGCCATTCCATATCTTTTTTGTATCTATTTTCTATAAAGAGATACCTGAGCTAGGGAGGGTAATTCGACATGGAAGCATCTTCATTAGCAGAAATACGAAACCCTATTGGATCCCAAACCGTGGAATGCGCATAATTCCGAGTAACATCCACGGTGTATTACTAGTGAGAAGGAATGGCCAGCATCTAATACGCTAGAGTCATTTTACATTTTTTTGAGCTGTAATTTTGATTTGCCCCCAGCGCACGCTTTTACAAAACCATTCGTTGGTCGAAATCGCATTAGTTATGCTAGTTTTACAAACGGCAAAAAATCATCGTCGGCAGAAAACTTTGTTGGTACGATAACTTTATAGCCCTGGTAACATTGCCCTGAAATTTAGCGCGTTCTCTTCCATCATATTCATCTTCCTCCTTTTTATGCTCTACACTCCCTTATGGCCTCATCTCCATCCAACTCTCTTCCTTACCAGATTCCCTTTCTCTGAATCCTCTTCTCTACCCCTTCCCAATCGTACCCCTCCTCCTTCGACAGAGGGAGTCAGGGGCAGTGGGGGTGAGTTGGGGGTGGCGGGAAAGAAAGCAGTTAAGAACACAGTGCGTCTCTGTTAAAGGCAAAGCCGGGAAAGGTACAGAAAGGGAATGTGGATTACGTGGTGAGATAAGGGGAGAATTATGCGTGTGGAGGAGGCGAAGAGGAGAGGTAAAGGAATGCTTCTGAAAAGACATGAAAGCACACAAACTGTAGGACAATGGGGAAGGAGTGGGAAGGAAGATATGAAAGGAAAGAGGAGGAATGAGGAAGGGGAAGAATGAATAAATGATGGGTGGGGAAGAAAGATATGAAGATAAGGAGGGGAGGAAGGTAGAGAGAAAATGGGAGACAGGCGGTCGCCGAAGAGAAAAAATCAGAGAACGAAGCGGACCCGGCGTGGAATTGAATTCCTCGAAAAGCAATAAAANCACCGTTTCCTTGGGTACGTAATTGCTAGAAAAGTGTTTCACAAATTCTTGAGCTTTATCGTCGTCGTTAAAGTATTCTTCCCCGTTGCTGCCTATTAGTACCTGAATGTCCTTCCTAGCTTTGCTTCGCTTTCGTACATAGCTGTAAAAATGGCTGTTATTTTTATCGGAGAGGACTTTTTCTAAGAAGTAATTTTGGGCTTTCATTTTCTCAATATTTAGAATTTTACGGATCTGTTTATATTTCGAATGGTATCTGTTGCTAAGTAGTCTCGTTTGGTGTAGCTTTCGTGCCTTTATCTTTAGTCGTCTAATTTTCTTATTGTAATATTCAGGGTCACTATTTTCTTTTATAATTTTCACGGGTATACAAGCGTTAAGTGCGGAGGTAAGAATCGTCTTAAAATTATTCCATACTTCTTCAACGGTTTCCCCTCTGCCTGCCCATTCATTGTATCTCTCTCCCAAAATATCCTGAAACGCAGCGATGTTTGTTTTCTTATACTGATATACAACCCTGTTGGTAGGAGCAGCAATGGTCTTATGATTCCAAAGTATTTCCATATAAATCCCCTGATGGTCCCCTGATTTTGAAGCTAAAAGTTCTTAAATTACATTCCATATTCATTAGTCGCAGCGAAAGAATAGTATGATTAGGCGGCATGAGTTAATAATATTAAATTTTCTCCCTAATAAGAGTTATATCGTTAGTATATCAGATAAAAATCAGTGGAATGCACTAAATACTTAACTTTTCCTTCTGAATATTTCTTAAGTTCGAATGTTTTCCGTGTAATCAGTATCAACATACTTTTACACTTATTTACACCGCTAAGATAAACTAAGAAATGTCTATTTTAAATTGATTTATATTCATATCACTTTTTAAACTTAGTCTAGCATTGCATATGATATGCAACCCCAATTTAAGGATATTTATTTTCCTACCATAGAAGAACCCTATAAAATAAAAGAATGGCAATCTCCAGCAACTTATTATTTCCATACGTTCCTTCGTGATATTAAGTCAAGGACAATCGTACTCGGCTTTAATTTGGACTTTAAAATTAGACACTGTTAAAATAGTGATAAGATTATTTACGTTCATAAATAAGAATAGTTTGGAATTATACACTTGAAAAAAATGTGATGAAGGGTTTTTACCATCGCTTTGTCAGAAAGAATTCCTCGATAACTTGCACATTTTATTTATATAATACTCGTTGATGTTTTTGGCCTTTAATAGCCTTTTACTTTACTGGCCATTAATTTCATTCTATATAATACCGCTGAAATACAGGAGCCATGAACTGCTGAGGTTATGGTCTAAATGTGTGCCTTCTGATCCCATAGGATACTCAAGAACAACTGAATGATCTTCGTCAATGCCAGCAAATTGGTTAATATTGCAAGACTTTAATCATAGACTGGGACCAAAAATCCATACAAAATGGTATAACCCATGCAGTATGTGATCAATTTAAATTTGGATAGCAAGAACCTTCAAATGCTCGTTTAATCTCAAGAGTTTCCGCGTACGCTCTTCCGAAGGCTCAAGAAACCGGTCCCGCCTACTTCAAGGATAATAAAGTTATTTCGAGGAGTTGCGCCGATAAATAATTTTTTGATAAATTGCAAATGCTTTCTGCCGCCTGTAATAACACTCAGTCAGTATACCTTTCTTTAATTAAAACATCGAGTTCTTCCAGTTTATTCTGTTAAGAACTTCCCCATTCTTACAGAGTTTGTACAAATATAGCTGATTGAACATGTTATGTAATCAATTTAACCGAATCAGCACAACCACTTGTCTTTAAAAAAAATCTATGAATATTCCTTAAACAGTTAATTTGGCATAGCAATAGAGGAGAATAAGTTAAGTAAGAATTTTCCAATGCTACAGCAGTTTCTTACTTGATTTACTTTATAGCAAAATTGAAAGACCATAATGAATGGAAATGTTATGTGTAAGAAGTGAAATTAGAGAGGGTAAAGACACATATTTTCAGAACTTCTGACGAAAATATTCTCGCGATTCTGCGATTTTAGACATTCAAAGAGACTTCCTGTAATAAAAGTGACCTTTTTCAGGATTAGCGGAAGAAACTATTTCTATCGATAGTGAACTATAGATAACGATAGCATTACTTTCAGTTGCAAATTACCAATAGATTTGGATCTACTGATCCTGCTAGACCTGACAGGTACAACTGTGATGACAGAAGAGCTTAAGGAATATGAATCGAAAAAAAAATTAATCCTATGGAAAGAAAAGAACGGGAGAGGTGGCTGAGAAGGGATTAAATGCTATTTTATCCTTCTTAATCAACCGAGAACGTGCTTTCCTTTCCATTCAGGGCATCTCTCTTATAACACATCTCGAACTTTTTCTCCTGCGTGTGTTACGACAAGAAATATACTGCATGTTTGCTGGTCAAGGATCAATGCTATGTTTGAGTTTGGTCGCTGGATCAGGGCTACGGACAGAACAGAAAGAAAGATCCTTCGTATAGAAGTGTAGCTTGTTGTTCAACACAGTAATCTACCTTATGCTCCAAAACTTTATTTGGAGAATGAAACCTAAGGTAAAATTGCTCTCACGAGAACCATGGAAGGGATTTTTCGGATTTGGAATGCGTGTACCTTCCGAGATAAAACCGCAGCAAAAAACAAAGGAAGAAAGACAGATTACTAGATCACATAAATTGAAGGATCCAAACCGTAGAAGAGGCTTGCTGGATTCTAGAGCTCGCAGCTGATTAATAACTTATTTTTATAAACAAAGGTTACCCTTACTGAAAGAAAACTAATTCTAAAACCTGTGCTACATCACTTTTCACTTAATTTCCCTGTTTTCAAGAAAGAAAATGTAATCCATGTCCGAAATACATATATTTTGAGAACATTTGATATACTATATCAACTAACAGCATTGCCCCAGGTTGTGAATACTAACTACGAAGGAAAGAAAAATCTCTATTATTCCAAATATAACAATTTCACAATAGTCTTTCCTATATGTGAGAGGTTTCCAACATATTTAATGAATGTAAGATTTTCTCTAATTGTTGGAATTAGTAAGGTTTCATATATTCATGTACGTTACTAAGATCAGTCACATACTTGATGAAAAAGTAAGATCTTCTGTCATGCTCAGACTCGACTTTGCGGAAGGGTGTCATACTTAGAAAGAACTTCGTTTGATACCCAAAATATCGAAAAGGGGTGATCATGTACGGGTTATTAGACCCTTAGACGCAAATTCGCAAGATTAAAGTATTCTCTTAATGACTATCAATGTTGAAACGTCTTTAGCAAGATACTAATTCCAAATCACAAACATTTTCTTACAATTGGTAAGAATCAGAAATATGTGGGCAGGTCACGAAAAATAATAAGAGTTAGAGCGGGCAATAAGGAGGGAGAGAAAGAGTGACAACAGCACTGGTGATTCACCCCATTAGACGAGACAAATATTAAAGGAAATTTGATCCGGCGGAACTGGTGAGAGGAGAAATATACCTAAGGCGTCTTTGAAAATTTCTCCGAGGAAAGCTGCCGAAAGCACTCGCAGGATCACACCTTCGGAGATGTAGTTATTTGCTTCTCTTAGGAAGCGGCCAATTGCTTCAGGCATGACTTTTTCGTAGGTCTCCATAATTGAAGAAAGAAAAAAATTTTACCCATAACGGTATATAGTTCTTTACCACGGGCATAGTTTCGACGCTTCATCAGACCTGATGATGAGGTGAACCATCGAAACCATGTTCATGGAATAAATTAATGGTACATGTATAAAAGTCTTTTTCATTCTTCACTTAATCGCTCCGAAGGATAGTTGCAGAATGTCTTGGAATATCTTTAAATTTAGAGGCAAATGTAATCATAAGTAAGGGCAAAGAAATTAATACATGAAATGAGAAAAGGGAAGACAGTTCTACCTTATCTGCATTTAGAATTAAATTTTATTAGGATAATCTTACATTGAATATCGATTAAAAAGTAGCAGATCAAATTAGCATATACTACCATCTATAACAGGATTTGATGGGAAAAGATTATGAATTCCCCTGACGAATATTGACACTACGTGAGTAATCGCCCCATTATGATGATTTTGCAAAATAAACGACCTGCTTTCTTATACCGAGCTCATTGTAAAAAATTATAGCAAAATGTTTACACAATAATGTTATATCTGTTAGATTTTAAGAGATAACACAGCATCTTATTATTTAATTGGAGAAAGTATAAGAAACAATATTGTTGTTACTTTAAGGTAGATATATAAATAAGGTAGTATCTTAAACCGCCCACCGCTTCGCAAATTTCAAGATTCGCATCTGGTTTGATATCCTACTGACATGAATCACCTGGACTCAAAACCGTTTGAATCTGAGAAGAGCAACATAATTAAACGCACGTTTAAATAAATTATTTTGAGTAGCTTTGCAATGAAATTATGACATTTACATTAGAAATGTTTCGAATACCAAGGACTTTTAACAGCCTGGAAACATGAATTCTAGCTCTCTGTGTTTGCTTTCCTATTAAGAACCGAAAGTACTACTTTTAGATGTAAAATTATGAACACGCAATCGTACGGTAAAATGAATAGCTCTTGAAGTTAACTGCAAAAAACACCTGAATAAAAGCCAAGATTATATCTTCCTAGTTTCCGATAATTGCTTCTATTCAAATAGGACACAAGAAAGCAATTCATCAAGTGGAGCAGCAGCAACTATAGTTGGCGAAACATCCTTCGTTAAGGAAAACATGCGAGGCGTAAACACATATTAAATTGAGATACCTGTAAGTATGCGAAGGTCTTACCTCCAAGTTCGTCTAAATGTACAGTATAATTATTTCACAATAATTTAAGATTCATTGGTCATGATTATGGATGAATAAGTTTACGTTGGAATCAATTCATCCGTAAGGTTCATGCAGAAAACACTTTTCATGACCCTTCTCTTGGCTTCTAATGATGATTTCACTTGCTCATAAATTAATAATTGGTTAATAACATTCAAGGCAATTCTTTTCCATGTTATAAGATGAGTTATATAGACATATATGGACACACAATTCCTTATAAATGAAAATTCCTTAAAATGAAAATCTTTTCCATGTCTGGCAATTGTGCCTCTCTCTTCTCGTGAGACTACTTCCATATAAGAGTCGAAAGAAGTCCTTTCTACGGACGACGCACGTCCTTCGACCGACAGGTTTAAATGTTTTTTCAATACATTACCGTTCAATTTATCGAGTGTATAAATATAAAGATATTCACGTCCCTTCTTCCGAAGGAATTGGAGATACTAAATCGTAACGGTAAAACATTGTAAACTGAAACGTTATACCTTTCAATTTAAGAGGAAGTTATTTATTGGTGAAATCATTATCACCAATCGAAATAATAATACCTAGCAAATAAAAATTCGTAAGTTTCATGACAGGCTAAGTCTGGTGTCGCCCTCAATCATGTAAATTTTTACGTATACGATTCACTAAGGCGGAAGTTACTGCTTGCCAATCTCTCCGTCGACAGGTACCGAATATAGGAATCAAATTTTGAAATTATGAGAGATATGCAAACGACATTCTTTCTTAGAAAGGGATACGTAAAGCGCCAGAATTATATACGACACCTTAAAGGACATATATACGTATCTGAATAATTTTTTACGACTAAAAATGAAGTTTAGGAGTGAAAATTTGTTGAAAGGAATAAAAATTTACCATTCCCCAGGGATACAAAATGGTTGGAAAAGTACAATTTATACTAGGCATATAAGGGTTACACGAATTTTACGATGGTAGGATATCGACTGAAAACATGACCAAATTACCTTCACAGAAGGAAATACGTAATAACCGACAAAAAATAATTTCATATCCTGTCCTCAGAAATCTTTCAGTAAAAGATTGTTTGATACAGTATTAATAAACATACCCCACATTTCAAATCTCTGAAATTTAATTCAAGAATTAGACATTTTAATTTCATGGTTCAACATCCCTGCTTAGCAGCCATTAAGGCATAGCAGAAACTCTAAAGGACATTGCATTGTTGTACAAATGTATAAATCTACAGATTTAAATGTGCTTGTTTTTATGAACTTCTTTGTGCGATAAATATTTAAAGTATTCTAGAAAGATTTTACGAATTTGATGTCCCAAATTTTGTCCTTTTATATGAAGTTTAGGTTGAACTAAGTAAGTGCACAAAGTATTATTTATTTTATTAATTTGTAAAGTAATAATTTAACACAAGATGTTATTTATTAGTGCACTACAAGTTGTATACCGTTGTATTCTTTCTCGATAAACAGCTTGGCTGACGCTGCCATTTGATGTTAAGTCGAATAGCAGCTGAGGAATTGTTATAATTAGGGGTTAATTTGTGAGAATTATCACCCACGAAACTGCTGTGTGCTTTCTAATTTGATAAAAAATACTTAGTTAACTCATTGAGTACTTCCAGTTCATTCCTTACCACAATATTTTAAGCATCGTTAGACTATGAAGGGAGAAAACTTACATTCCCAAGCTCCCTCGGTATCGACTTTCACCAATGTGACCCAAATGTTTTCATCTCCTCAAGTCTATTTATTTTGTAATGGTGAGGATTAGGGGCTAAAACTCTCACAAATCCAGTTATCAATCTAAAATGATTTCCCGTGCTACTAACCTAATGGCCCTCCTCGGTTCCTTCGCCACCCCCTCACTACGCTATCTTCGGATACATCTTCACGAATTACATTTCCTTTGCATTCCTCGTTCCCGCCCCCCGCTGAGTCCCCTCACTTTATCCTTTCCGAATAAACTTCCTTCTACACCTGACTTCTTTCTTCTGCCCGATCGTCAAATATTTTATCTCCCAACCATTCCAACTCCATTCCTGCGTTAATAAATACCTCCATCCAGACCCTCAAACAGACGGTTGCCATTTCTGGGATAGAACTTCTCTTCACTTTTCTTCAGTTATGACTTTTTCCACTCTCTTTTGTTAAACTCGGCATCGCCGTAGAATATCATTACAATAGATCAGATAGCCGATAATCGGCATTGACAATCGATGAGATAGTTAACGGTAAATATAAACTTTAGTAAAGGGCAGGACAAATTTAATACACAGATGGTTAGAATGCTCTAATCTATTCTAACCAGAATCCATGATAACCGTATAATTCAGAAGATATGGAAAACGCAATATCTACGTATGAAATCAACAGTGAAAGATGCATTAAGAGCTTTTTACTAAATACCTCAGCTAATCGAATTTATTTGACGAGACAGGCATAGATGTTGTTGAATCATTCAAAAATTTTCTAGGCAGACGCCATAGACTAATTAATCTTAAGAAGAGCAATTGAAAGGGATCATGGAAATAATTTACAGATTTTATTTAAAGATGTTGTATTTCTCCTTTCCTTCAATGCATCGTATCATATATCCAATAGTATACATTACCTCTACATAATATATCATCTCTTTTATTGATAGAGGTCAGAAACCTTGCTACCTTGCTGCATAGAATTTATAAGGCAAAAACCCTAAGGAATGAGCTTAGAACCGAGAGGGTATATATTATATATAAAATTGATTGGAAAAGAAACTCGCTCTTGCAGGGTTTCTGGTGCATAAGGGCTTTTTTCATTCGCAAAACATTTGTTCTGTTGCAGATCATCCGTAGAATCTGAGGATTGGAAAGGGTAAATATAAGCCACTATTATTTGCGTCCAACATATAAAGAGACAGTTCATCGTTACAACGTAACCCTTGCAATGTCACTGAACTCAGGATTTTCTTATTAATTATGCCCTCATGCCTCCCCTTACCTTTTCCATCCCACTTTTCCTATTTTTTCCCTCCCTATTCCATATTTCACGTCACTTTGTTGGACACTATATTCATACGTCACGTAAGACAACATCCTTGCGTCACTTCTTAGACCTCTCCACGTGAATCAAACGAGTAACTGGTCGAAAGTATCCTCAGATTGCCTTTAACGCCTTAACCAGTTTTAAGCCGAAGCCCGATCGAGCACACAGATTTCCCTTCCCTCGAGCTCCTCGTTAAAAGCATTAATTCCTCTCCTAAAATACGACCCAACTTCGAAAAAATAAAAACCGACGAGTTTTTACGAGCTGGCCAGTTTCCTTCGGCAGTTAATTTTCCTGAAAGGTGTTTATTAAAACAGTAAAATTATTCAAAGTACGGTTCATTCCCTTAAATTATGGCATTAACACAGAGAAAAACACGAAGAAACCGACCCGGCCAATGCTAATGGGTTTATTTAAAAAAGACTTTCCCCAAGGTAGATCAAGTTCGTGTGTATTACAAATTAGGCAACATATTATCAAGGGGACGCCGTACCACGTCCGAGAGCTGTAACTTTTGTACGAGGAGGAATATTACTGCAGGAGTAAATAGGAAGAAAGAGGCAATATACGCTGTTATGCGAGAGGATTAATAACACGCCCGGTTTTTCTGGATGCGAGAAAATCGCCTCGCATCCGGGGAAAAGCATGTTTATTATCAATTACGAAAAGTTACAGTCCACGCCTAAAGTTCGCGTCACGTTCTACGAATAGTACAAAGTTATAAAGTCGATGAGGGAACGAAACTCTCAGACGTCATAAACAATAGAATCTTCCTTTTACTGCTGCACTTCGCGCCAGAAAATAATACGAATTTGTCACCTCCCGTACCTCCGCAGTTTTTACACTCGGTCCCTCGAAGGCCACTATCGGAATTATATTCTTAGATAATTTTACGACGCTTTTAAACCCTTTAAACGTTTCTAGATTTACGACTTCCTCGTAATAAGTGCGATAATGTCGACCTTGTTACCATATGCATCGATATTCCTTTCGTTTTTCCCGGGCCGGTTACACTGCCGGTGGAAGTATGGTTTTCCCTCGCAACCTATTTAGCACTTTATCACCGCCAAGGAAGCCTAGTCACTCTTTTTGAGGCTCGCCCTTAATTCTCTGCATATCTACATCTGCCGTCTTTTTGTTCTCGAGAGTATTATCCCTCCCTTACTTCACTGGATTATATCCAAGATTATTAAAACGCACTAACAACGCGCTTCGCCCCTTCGAAGGAATACAGATGGAGAGATGGGAGAAATATTCATTTCAATCGCCGAAAGAGATTGTGGCATTCATTCCTAAGAACTTTCTTCGAAATGCGCTCCTCATTACGAATACTACGCAATGTCTTTACGGTCCATGGGAGATACGTGTGGAATCCGTTGGTCTTTTGCCGCCTCGCTTTTTTCATTAAGGTTTAATCTTCTCCGACTTTTATCTTTTGAGATAGAGATTTCAACCGACGGAATAGCTACGACGGAATTTTTCCGTTCCCATTTTGCGATTAGTAGAAATTTTTTTAAGAGAATGGCTAAATTAATTTTCAGAAACAAGTTAATCCTTGGGATATGGCTTGCACCGAAAAAGTCTAGAGGTTAAACATTTCTACAAAGAAAATTACGTTACAGCAGATTAGGAAACACGAGTAAAATTTAACACCAAGATAGCGAATGGTAAGATAAGATAATAAAAATAATGAAACTGAATTTTTATTTATGTTAACGTCAAAATCTTATAGCTAAATCTGGTATCCATTCCGCACAAGGTTAAGCCGAATGTTTTTCCGTAAGGAAATCACTTTAAAATAAAAAATTGTGACGTTACTATTACAAACTAACCGAAAAACTTTAGGAAATATAATACCAAAGTATAAGCTTATAATATAAGATTGATAGAGGATGAAGAGNAGGGTGAGTGCATATAAACAGGAATGAATTTGATCCTCTACCAATTTAAATTTAAAAAAATTATATTATGACTTGCCATTCCATATCTTTTTTGTATCTATTTTCTATAAAGAGATACCTGAGCTAGGGAGGGTAATTCGACATGGAAGCATCTTCATTAGCAGAAATACGAAACCCTATTGGATCCCAAACCGTGGAATGCGCATAATTCCGAGTAACATCCATGGTGTATTACTAGTGAGAAGGAATGGCCAGCATCTAATACGCTAGAGTCATTTTACATTTTTTTGAGCTGTAATTTTGATTTGCCCCCAGCGCACGCTTTTACAAAACCATTCGTTGGTCGAAATCGCATTAGTTATGCTAGTTTTACAAACGGCAAAAAATCATCGTCGGCAGAAAACTTTGTTGGTACGATAACTTTATAGCCCTGGTAACATTGCCCTGAAATTTAGCGCGTTCTCTTCCATCATATTCATCTTCCTCCTTTTTATGCTCTACACTCCCTTATGGCCTCATCTCCATCCAACTCTCTTCCTTACCAGATTCCCTTTCTCTGAATCCTCTTCTCTACCCCTTCCCAATCGTACCCCTCCTCCTTCGACAGAGGGAGTCAGGGGCAGTGGGGGTGAGTTGGGGGTGGCGGGAAAGAAAGCAGTTAAGAACACAGTGCGTCTCTGTTAAAGGCAAAGCCGGGAAAGGTACAGAAAGGGAATGTGGATTACGTGGTGAGATAAGGGGAGAATTATGCGTGTGGAGGAGGCGAAGAGGAGAGGTAAAGGAATGCTTCTGAAAAGACATGAAAGCACACAAACTGTAGGACAATGGGGAAGGAGTGGGAAGGAAGATATGAAAGGAAAGAGGAGGAATGAGGAAGGGGAAGAATGAATAAATGATGGGTGGGGAAGAAAGATATGAAGATAAGGAGGGGAGGAAGGTAGAGAGAAAATGGGAGACAGGCGGTCGCCGAAGAGAAAAAATCAGAGAACGAAGCGGACCCGGCGTGGAATTGAATTCCTCGAAAAGCAATAAAATGTGTGCTAATTTAACTTTGTTTTTGGTATCCGTAAAAGGAAGTTTTTTTTGTTGGGGAAACGAAGGATTCTGGACGTAAAGTATTTGAGTAGATATATGCGGAAGATAAAATATTATTCTTGAAAGGAATTTCGACTGCGTTTCTAAAACAGTTCCGTTAGTGAATGTGGAAACCTGCGGAGATTGGACGGATACTGACAAACGAGAAGGTAAACGTTTAGACGAAGTGGCATAGCCAATGATTCTATCGTGAAGAGTTAGGTTGAATGGACCTTATTGATAGCTTGTTAGAATGGAAAATGCCACAGAGTAAAAAATCCAAGAAACTCAATACCTATGAATATAGATTGAACGTTTTATTCATGCAACTAGTAATACTCCGTATCGACATCGCTCAAGTCCATAAATGAAATACTAACGATTCAACTAATGACCGAGAAAGTATTGGTAACTTTTACAATTTATTTATGAAATTTTATTCCCAAGAATCATAAAATATTTCTGAAATAAATATTTTACAGATAAAACAAAATTATCACAATTAAGATATATGATACATATTTTCAGCTTTTATAAATTATACTTTTTGTTTATTTTATTTGCACCATAGGACTACAAATAGGCTCCAGGCCAGGTGGTAGTCATCTTTTCAGGGGGAGAAGGAAATACAATACCCTGCCTGGTATTCACCCAAGTCGGGAGGGAAACCCCCCAAAACCTCCCGAAGGCAGTACGTCATAAATATAAAAGAAAATACAAGTAAACGATACCTACAATTAATACAATATAATAAAAACTTATAAAACAAAAAAGAAAAAAAAAAGAAATAATAATAATAATAACAATACAAAATTACCCACACTATTATAAAGCAATTAAAATTAAACATCAAATTCCACTATTACAGTTTAAAATACAAATGCTACACTGTTAGGATAAAGTAACTTACATAACTAAATGATTATTGATAAAATTTATTTAACATCACACAACTCTTTTAATTCTATTTACAAATACATTCCCAGTCTGAGGAAAAGGTTCGAACACTTCCCCAGGTAAATTGTTCCATTCTACTATTCCCCTATTTAGAAAAGAGTATTTACAGACATCCGTTTTTTGTTTTAGAGTACCAACTTTATGATTGTGATCATTCCTTCCTAAATAATCCGGTTTCCGGAGTCTACTGTTTAATTCTTTCAATGAAGGCTTCCCTATCACGGTTTTATACATGTTCCCTAACCTTTTGGTTTTACGTCTTGCTTCTAACTTTTCCCAACCAAGTTCCTTAATCATTTCATTGACACTATCCGTTTTCCCATATCTGCCCAAAACGAATCTTGCTGCGCGCCTCTGTACATTTTCGAGTTTACCCGTAAGACCTTTTTGATGTGGATCCCAAACGCTATCGCTATACTCTAGCATCGGCCTAACAAGTGTTAAATAAGCCTTTTCTTTAACTTCCCTACGGCACTTCTTAAGGTTTCTGATTACAAAATTAAGTGTTCTGTTCGCTTTACAGGTTATGTTTTCGATATGACTTGCCCAATTTAAGTTATTACTGAAGGTAATCCCTAGATATCGAATATTTTTATCTGTTGGAACGCATAAGTTTCCTATATTATACTTGAATTGAAATTTGTTCCGGTTAAAGTTTATTATTTTGCTTTTGTTAGCGTTACATTTCAATTTATTTCTAACAAGCCATGCGTTCAACTCTGTTAGGTCGTCTTGTAGAGCGATGCAATCTCCAAGATTTCTTATTGTTCGATAAATAATACAATCGTCAGCAAACAAACGAACGTTCGATTTAATATTTTTCGGCATATCATTTATATAAATTAAAAATAATAAGGGCCCTAACACACTTCCCTGAGGTACACCTGAAGTTACTTTGAAAGCTTGTGATGATTGTTCGCCGATTTTAACCTTTATAGTCCTATCGCTAAGGAATGAATGTATCCATTTAACTACTCTTGGATCAATATTTATGCGCGAAATTTTTTCTAGAAGGATGTTATGATCTACTACGTCAAATGCTTTAGATAAATCAATTACTACTGCATCTACTTGCTCTGATGTGTCGTATGCTTCGACTAGGTCTCGATTAAAACATAAGAGTTGGGATTCGCAAGAATATCCCTTCCTAAATCCATGTTGACGATCGGTTATCCAGTTCTCATTGTCCCAAAAGTTTCGTATGTAATCAGCTACCATTTTTTCGAAAATCTTACATACAACGCTCGTAAGACTTATAGGTCTATAGTTATCTGCCAATTTTTTGTTTCCCCCCTTATGTATTGGTATAACTGTAGCGGATTTCCAGTCATGCGGAATTTCACCGTTGTTCAACGCAATCGTAAATATTCTATGAAGATAATATACTATTGCACGTCCACCAATTTTTAGAGCTTCTACCTGTATGTTGTCTGGTCCTACTGATTTTTTATTCTTAAGTGCATTAACTCTTTTAAGTATATCGTTAAAACCTATGTTGAACCGCGAGTATTGCATTTCTTCTTCCTCTGGTTGTCTTCGGTCCCCTATGCTCACCGTTTCCTTGGGTACGTAATTGCTAGAAAAGTGTTTCACAAATTCTTGAGCTTTATCGTCGTCGTTAAAGTATTCTTCCCCGTTGCTGCCTATTAGTACCTGAATGTCCTTCCTAGCTTTGCTTCGCTTTCGTACATAGCTGTAAAAATGGCTGTTATTTTTATCGGAGAGGACTTTTTCTAAGAAGTAATTTTGGGCTTTCATTTTCTCAATATTTAGAATTTTACGGATCTGTTTATATTTCGAATGGTATCTGTTGCTAAGTAGTCTCGTTTGGTGTAGCTTTCGTGCCTTTATCTTTAGTCGTCTAATTTTCTTATTGTAATATTCAGGGTCACTATTTTCTTTTATAATTTTCACGGGTATACAAGCGTTAAGTGCGGAGGTAAGAATCGTCTTAAAATTATTCCATACTTCTTCAACGGTTTCCCCTCTGCCTGCCCATTCATTGTATCTCTCTCCCAAAATATCCTGAAACGCAGCGATGTTAGCTTTCTTATACTGATATACAACCCTGTTGGTAGGAGCAGCAATGGTCTTATGATTCCAAAGTATTTCCATATAAATCCCCTGATGGTCCCCTGATTTTGAAGCTAAAAGTTCTTAAATTACATTCCATATTCATTAGTCGCAGCGAAAGAATAGTATGATTAGGCGGCATGAGTTAATAATATTAAATTTTCTCCCTAATAAGAGTTATATCGTTAGTATATCAGATAAAAATCAGTGGAATGCACTAAATACTTAACTTTTCCTTCTGAATATTTCTTAAGTTCGAATGTTTTCCGTGTAATCAGTATCAACATACTTTTACACTTATTTACACCGCTAAGATAAACTAAGAAATGTCTATTTTAAATTGATTTATATTCATATCACTTTTTAAACTTAGTCTAGCATTGCATATGATATGCAACCCCAATTTAAGGATATTTATTTTCCTACCATAGAAGAACCCTATAAAATAAAAGAATGGCAATCTCCAGCAACTTATTATTTCCATACGTTCCCTAGTGATATTAAGTCAAGGATAATCGGACTTTAAAATTAGACACTGCTAACATAGTGATAAGATTATTTACGTTCATAAATAAGAATAGTTTGGAATTATACACTTGAAAAAAATGTGATGAAGGGTTTTTACCATCGCTTTGTCAGAAAGAATTCCTCGATAACTTGCACATTTTATTTATATAATACCGGTTGATGTTTTGGCCTTTAATAGCCTTTTACTTTACTGGCCATTAATTTCATTCTATATAATACCGCTGAAATACAGGAGCCATGAACTGCTGAGGTTATGGTCTAAATGTGTACCTTCTGATCCCATAGGATACTCAAGAACAACTGAATGATCTTCGTCAATGCCAGCAAATTGGTTAATATTGCAAGACTTTAATCATAGACTGGGACCAAAAATCCATAAAAAATGGGATAACCCATGCAATATGTGATCAATTTAAATTTGGATAGCAAGAACCTTCAAATGCTCGTTTAATCTCAAGAGTTTCCGCGTACGCTCTTCCGAAGGCTCAAGAAACCGGTCCCGCCTACTTCAAGGATAATAAAGTTATTTCGAGGAGTTGCGCCGATAAATAATTTTTTGATAAATTGCAAATGCTTTCTGCCGCCTGTAATAACACTCAGTCAGTATACCTTTCTTTAATTAAAACATCGAGTTCTTCCAGTTTATTCTGTTAAGAACTCCCCCATTCTTACAGAGTTTGTAGAAATATAGATGATTGAACATGTTATGTAATCAATTCAACCGAATCAGCACAAACACTTGTCTTTAAAAAAATCTATGAACATTCCAGTTAATTTGGCATAGCAATAGAGGAGAATAAGTTGAGTAAGAATTTTCCAATGCTACAGCAGTTTCTTACTTGATTTACTTTATAGCAAAATTGAAAGACCATAATGAATGGAAATGTTATGTGTAAGAAGTGAAATTAGAGAGGGTAAAGACACATATTTTCAGAACTTCTGACGAAAATATTCTCGCGATTCTGCGATTTTAGACATTCAAAGAGACTTCCTGTAATAAAAGTGACCTTTTCCAGGATTAGCGGAAGAAACTATTTCTATCGATAGTGAACTATAGATAACGATAGCATTACTTTCAGTTGCAAATTACCAATAGAGTTGGATCTACTGATCCTGCTAGACCTGACAGGTACAACTGTGATGACAGAAGAGCTTAAGGAATATGAATCGAAAAAAAAATTAATCCTATGGAAAGAAAAGAACGGGAGAGGTGGCTGAGAAGGGATTAAATGCTATTTTATCCTTCTTAATCAACCGAGAACGTGCTTTCCTTTCCATTCAGGGCATCTCTCTTATAACACATCTCGAACTTTTTCTCCTGCGTGTGTTACGACAAGAAATATACTGCATGTTTGCTGGTCAAGGATCAATGCTATGTTTGAGTTTGGTCGCTGGATCAGGGCTACGGACAGAACAGAAAGAAAGATCCTTCGTATAGAAGTGTAGCTTGTTGTTCAACACAGTAATCTACCTTATGCTCCAAAACTTTATTTGGAGAATGAAACCTAAGGTAAAATTGCTCTCACGAGAACCATGGAAGGGATTTTTCGGATTTGGAATGCGTGTACATACCTTCCGAGATTAAACCGCAGCAAAAAAAAAGGAAGAAAGACAGATTACTAGATCACAGAAATTGAAGGATCCAAACCGTAGAAGAGGCTTGCTGGATTCTAGAGCTCGCAGCTGATTAATAACTTATTTTTATAAACAAAGGTTACCCTTACTGAAAGAAAACTAATTCTAAAACCTGTGCTACATCACTTTTCACTTAATTTCCCTGTTTTCAAGAAAGAAAATGTAATCCATGTCCGAAATACATATATTTTGAGAACATTTGATATACTATATCAACTAACAGCATTGCCCCAGGTTGTGATTACTAACTACGAAGGAAAGAAAAATCTCTATTATTCCAAATATAACAATTTCACAATAGTCTTTCCTATATGTGAGAGGTTTCCAACATATTGAATGAATGTAAGATTTTCTCTAATTGTTGGAATTAGTAAGGTTTCATATATTCATGTACGTTACTCAGATCAATCACATACTTGATGAAAAAGTAAGATCTTCTGTCATGCTCAGACTCGACTTTGCGGAAGGGTGTCATACTTAGAAAGAACTTCGTTTGATACCCAAAATATCGAAAAGGGGTGATCATGTACGGGTTATCAGACCCTTAGACGCAAATTCGCAAGATTAAAGTATTCTCTTAATGACTATCAATGTTGAAACGTCTTTAGCAAGATACTAATTCCAAATCACAAACATTTTCTTACAATTGGTAAGAATCAGAAATATGTGGGCAGGTCACGAAAAATAATAAGAGTTAGAGCGGGCAATAAGGAGGGAGAGAAAGAGTGACAACAGCACTGGTGATTCACCCCATTAGACGAGACAAATATTAAAGGAAATTTGATCCGGCGGAACTGGTGAGAGGAGAAATATACCTAAGGCGTCTTTGAAAATTTCTCCGAGGGAAGCTGCCGAAAGCACTCGCAGGATCACACCTTCGGAAATGTAGTTATTTGCTTCTCTTAGGAAGCGGCCAATTACTTCAGGCATGACTTTTTCGTAGGTCTCCATAATTGAAGAAAGAAAAAAATGTTACCCATAACGGTATATAGTTCTTTACCACGGGCATAGTTTCGACGCTTCATCAGACCTGATGATGAGGTGAACCATCGAAACCATGTTCATGGAATAAATTAATGGTACATGTATAAAAGTCTTTTTCATTCTTCACTTAATCGCTCCGAAGGATAGTTGCAGAATGTCTTGGAATATCTTTAAATTTAGAGGCAAATGTAATCATAAGTAAGGGCAAAGAAATTAATACATGAAATGAGAAAAGGGAAGACAGTTCTACCTTATCTGCATTTAGAATTAAATTTTATTAGGATAATCTTACATTGAATATCGATTAAAAAGTAGCAGATCAAATTAGCATATACTACCATCTATAACAGGATTTGATGGGAAAAGATTATGAATTCCCCTGACGAATATTGACACTACGTGAGTAATCGCCCCATTATGATGATTTTGCAAAATAAACGACCTGCTTTCTTATACCGAGCTCATTGTAAAAAATTATAGCAAAATGTTTACACAATAATGTTATATCTGTTAGATTTTAAGAGATAACACAGCATCTTATTATTTAATTGGAGAAAGTATAAGAAACAATATTGTTGTTACTTTAAGGTAGATATATAAATAAGGTAGTATCTTAAACCGCCCACCGCTTCGCAAATTTCAAGATCCGCATCTGGTTTGATATCCTACTGACATGAATCACCTGGACTCAAAACCGTTTGAATCTGAGAAGAGCAACATAATTAAATGCACGTTTAAATAAATTATTTTGAGTAGCTTTGCAATGAAATGATGACATTTACATTAGAAATGTTTCGAATACCAAGGACTTTTAACAGCCTGGAAATATGAATTCTAGCTCTCTGCGTTTGCTTTCCTATTAAGAACCGAAAGTACTACTTTTAGATGTAAAATTATGAACACGCAATCGTACGGTAAAATGAATAGCTCTTGAAGTTAACTGCAAAAAACACCTGAATAAAAGCCAAGATTATATCTTCCTAGTTTCCGATAATTGCTTCTATTCAAATAGGACACAAGAAAGCAATTCATCAAGTGGAGCAGCAGCAACTATAGTTGGCGAAACATCCTTCGTTAAGGAAAACATGCGAGGCGTAAACACATATTAAATTGAGATACCTGTAAGTATGCGAAGGTCTTACTTCTAAGTTCGTCTAAATGTACAGTATAATTATTTCACAATAATTTAAGATTCATTGGTCATGATTATGGATGAATAAGTTTACGTTGGAATCAATTCATCCGTAAGGTTCATGCAGAAAACACTTTTCATGACCCTTCTCTTGGCTTCCAATGATGATTTTACTTGCTCATAAATTAATAATTGGTTAATAACAATCAAGGCAATTCTTTTCCATGTTATAAGATGAGTTATATAGACATATATGGACACACAATTCCTTATAAATGAAAATTCCTTAAATTGAAAATCTTTCCCATGTCTGGCAATTGTGCCTCTCTCTTCTCGTGAGACTACTTCCATATAAGAGTCGAAAGAAGTCCTTTCTACGGACGACGCACGTCCTTCGACCGACAGGTTTAAATGTTTTTTCAATACATTACCGTTCAATTTATCGAGTATATAAATATAAAGATATTCACGTCCCTTCTTCCGAAGGAATTGGAGATACTAAATCGTAACGGTAAAACATTGTAAACTGAAACGTTACCCCTTTCAATTTAAGAGGAAGTTATTTATTGGTGAAATCATTATCACCAATCGAAATAATAATACCTAGCAAATAAAAATTCGTAAGTTTCATGACAGGCTAAGTCTGGTGTCGCCCTCAATCATGTAAATTTTTACGTATACGATTCACTAAGGCGGAAGTTACTGCTTGCCAATCTCTCCGTCGACAGGTACCGAATATAGGAATCAAATTTTGAAATTATGAGAGATATGCAAACGACATTCTTTCTTAGAAAGGGATACGTAAAGCGCCAGAATTATATACGACACCTTAAAGGACATATATACGTATCTGAATAATTTTTTACGACTAAAAATGAAGTTTAGGAGTGAAAATTTGTTGAAAGAAATAAAAATTTACCATTCCCCAGGGATACAAAATGGTTGGAAAAGTACAATTTATACTAGGCATATAAGGGTTACACGAATTTTACGATGGTAGGATATCGACTGAAAACATGACCAAATTACCTTCACAGAAGGAAATACGTAATAACCGACAAAAAATAATTTCATATCCTGTCCTCAGAAATCTTTCAGTAAAAGATTGTTTGATACAGTATTAATAAACATACCCCACATTTCAAATCTCTGAAATTTAATTCAAGAATTAGACATTTTAATTTCATGGTTCAACATCCCTGCTTAGCAGCCATTAAGGCATAGCAGAAACTCTAAAGGACATTGCATTGTTGTACAAATGTATAAATCTACAGATTTAAATGTGCTTGTTTTTATGAACTTCTTTGTGCGATAAATATTTAAAGTATTCTAGAAAGATTTTACGAATTTGATGTCCCAAATTTTGTCCTTTTATATGAAGTTTAGGTTGAACTAAGTAAGTGCACAAAGTATTATTTATTTTATTAATTTGTAAAGTAATAATTTAACACAAGATGTTATTTATTAGTGCACTACAAGTTGTATACCGTTGTATTCTTTCTCGATAAACAGCTTGGCTGACGCTGCCATTTGATGTTAAGTCGAATAGCAGCTGAGGAATTGTTATAATTAGGGGTTAATTTGTGAGAATTATCACCCACGAAACTGCTGTGTGCTTTCTAATTTGATAAAAAATACTTAGTTAACTCATTGAGTACTTCCAGTTCATTCCTTACCACAATATTTTAAGCATCGTTAGACTATGAAGGGAGAAAACTTACATTCCCAAGCTCCCTCGGTATCGACTTTCACCAATGTGACCCAAATGTTTTCATCTCCTCAAGTCTATTTATTTTGTAATGGTGAGGATTAGGGGCTAAAACTCTCACAAATCCAGTTATCAATCTAAAATGATTTCCCGTGCTACTAACCTAATGGCCCTCCTCGGTTCCTTCGCCACCCCCTCACTACGCTATCTTCGGATACATCTTCACGAATTACATTTCCTTTGCATTCCTCGTTCCCGCCCCCCGCTGAGTCCCCTCACTTTATCCTTTCCGAATAAACTTCCTTCTACACCTGACTTCTTTCTTCTGCCCGATCGTCAAATATTTTATCTCCCAACCATTCCAACTCCATTCCTGCGTTAATAAATACCTCCATCCAGACCCTCAAACAGACGGTTGCCATTTCTGGGATAGAACTTCTCTTCACTTTTCTTCAGTTATGACTTTTTCCACTCTCTTTTGTTAAACTCGGCATCGCCGTAGAATATCATTACAATAGATCAGATAGCCGATAATCGGCATTGACAATCGATGAGATAGTTAACGGTAAATATAAACTTTAGTAAAGGGCAGGACAAATTTAATACACAGATGGTTAGAATGCTCTAATCTATTCTAACCAGAATCCATGATAACCGTATAATTCAGAAGATATGGAAAACGCAATATCTACGTATGAAATCAACAGTGAAAGATGCATTAAGAGCTTTTTACTAAATACCTCAGCTAATCGAATTTATTTGACGAGACAGGCATAGATGTTGTTGAATCATTCAAAAATTTTCTAGGTAGACGCCATAGACTAATTAATCTTAAGAAGAGCAATTGAAAGGGATCATGGAAATAATTTACAGATTTTATTTAAAGATGTTGTATTTCTCCTTTCCTTCAATGCATCGTATCATATATCCAATAGTATACATTACCTCTACATAATATATCATCTCTTTTATTGATAGAGGTCAGAAACCTTGCTACCTTGCTGCATAGAATTTATAAGGCAAAAACCCTAAGGAATGAGCTTAGAACCGAGAGGGTATATATTATATATAAAATTGATTGGAAAAGAAACTCGCTCTTGCAGGGTTTCTGGTGCATAAGGGCTTTTTTCATTCGCAAAACATTTGTTCTGTTGCAGATCATCCGTAGAATCTGAGGATTGGAAAGGGTAAATATAAGCCACTATTATTTGCGTCCAACATATAAAGAGACAGTTCATCGTTACAACGTAACCCTTGCAATGTCACTGAACTCAGGATTTTCTTATTAATTATGCCCTCATGCCTCCCCTTACCTTTTCCATCCCACTTTTCCTATTTTTTCCCTCCCTATTCCATATTTCACGTCACTTTGTTGGACACTATATTCATACGTCACGTAAGACAACATCCTTGCGTCACTTCTTAGACCTCTCCACGTGAATCAAACGAGTAACTGGTCGAAAGTATCCTCAGATTGCCTTTAACGCCTTAACCAGTTTTAAGCCGAAGCCCGATCGAGCACACAGATTTCCCTTCCCTCGAGCTCCTCGTTAAAAGCATTAATTCCTCTCCTAAAATACGACCCAACTTCGAAAAAATAAAAACCGACGAGTTTTTACGAGCTGGCCAGTTTCCTTCGGCAGTTAATTTTCCTGAAAGGTGTTTATTAAAACAGTAAAATTATTCAAAGTACGGTTCATTCCCTTAAATTATGGCATTAACACAGAGAAAAACACGAAGAAACCGACCCGGCCAATGCTAATGGGTTTATTTAAAAAAGACTTTCCCCAAGGTAGATCAAGTTCGTGTGTATTACAAATTAGGCAACATATTATCAAGGGGACGCCGTACCACGTCCGAGAGCTGTAACTTTTGTACGAGGAGGAATATTACTGCAGGAGTAAATAGGAAGAAAGAGGCAATATACGCTGTTATGCGAGAGGATTAATAACACGCCCGGTTTTTCTGGATGCGAGAAAATCGCCTCGCATCCGGGGAAAAGCATGTTTATTATCAATTACGAAAAGTTACAGTCCACGCCTAAAGTTCGCGTCACGTTCTACGAATAGTACAAAGTTATAAAGTCGATGAGGGAACGAAACTCTCAGACGTCATAAACAATAGAATCTTCCTTTTACTGCTGCACTTCGCGCCAGAAAATAATACGAATTTGTCACCTCCCGTACCTCCGCAGTTTTTACACTCGGTCCCTCGAAGGCCACTATCGGAATTATATTCTTAGATAATTTTACGACGCTTTTAAACCCTTTAAACGTTTCTAGATTTACGACTTCCTCGTAATAAGTGCGATAATGTCGACCTTGTTACCATATGCATCGATATTCCTTTCGTTTTTCCCGGGCCGGTTACACTGCCGGTGGAAGTATGGTTTTCCCTCGCAACCTATTTAGCACTTTATCACCGCCAAGGAAGCCTAGTCACTCTTTTTGAGGCTCGCCCTTAATTCTCTGCATATCTACATCTGCCGTCTTTTTGTTCTCGAGAGTATTATCCCTCCCTTACTTCACTGGATTATATCCAAGATTATTAAAACGCACTAACAACGCGCTTCGCCCCTTCGAAGGAATACAGATGGAGAGATGGGAGAAATATTCATTTCAATCGCCGAAAGAGATTGTGGCATTCATTCCTAAGAACTTTCTTCGAAATGCGCTCCTCATTACGAATACTACGCAATGTCTTTACGGTCCATGGGAGATACGTGTGGAATCCGTTGGTCTTTTGCCGCCTCGCTTTTTTCATTAAGGTTTAATCTTCTCCGACTTTTATCTTTTGAGATAGAGATTTCAACCGACGGAATAGCTACGACGGAATTTTTCCGTTCCCATTTTGCGATTAGTAGAAATTTTTTTAAGAGAATGGCTAAATTAATTTTCAGAAACAAGTTAATCCTTGGGATATGGCTTGCACCGAAAAAGTCTAGAGGTTAAACATTTCTACAAAGAAAATTACGTTACAGCAGATTAGGAAACACGAGTAAAATTTAACACCAAGATAGCGAATGGTAAGATAAGATAATAAAAATAATGAAACTGAATTTTTATTTATGTTAACGTCAAAATCTTATAGCTAAATCTGGTATCCATTCCGCACAAGGTTAAGCCGAATGTTTTTCCGTAAGGAAATCACTTTAAAATAAAAAATTGTGACGTTACTATTACAAACTAACCGAAAAACTTTAGGAAATATAATACCAAAGTATAAGCTTATAATATAAGATTGATAGAGGATGAAGAGGAATTGGACTTTTGGTCCAATATCTTTTCATCCTCTATTGGAATTAAAATTCTCGTTAATTAAATAAAAGTAACACATGTATTTATCCACTTTTTTGGTCAATCCCTTAACGAACGTTAAGGAAACGATTTGTTTGATATCGTTAAATGTCAGGTATCAGATCTATTCTTTGCTTTCCGAAAATGGCGGATGCAAAAGCAAATAAAGCCAGAAAAAGAACTAAAATTCATGTTTTACGAAATACTAATGAAATGTTGTTAGTCGAATATTTATCCTAATTAGTTAATGTATAAACTCATTGAAAGATAAACAATTCAGTCTTCTTTGGAAATTATAAGGATTTAGTCTGACTTAGTGCAATATTCATACCATATAATCGAAGACTTAAAATAACATACAAAATTCGATTAAGTTTCCTTTTCAGTCACTTGACAGAGATATATAAGATTATTAATATCGTCAGTTTGGTACCTTTTATCGCCATTATCGTCGCCTTTATGATCATTATCGTTTTTAATGTCATTTTATCATTCCATGCTAGATAAAGAGATGTCCTCCTTTCAGAGAATGATCTACCTCGTATAATAAAACAATAAGAGAACCTTTTCTTTTGAGATGGAAAAAGTTTGTGAATATATAAAGTGGGTATCAATCAAGGCCCTCTTTCCCTATGAATCGGACCACCATCTCTTCATCTCCTTTCCTATGCCGACAGCCACCTGCTCACAGTCCTCCTCCGCCCCTTCCTTTTTGCCTTCTTCTCTACGTCCATCCACCTTCATAATCTGCTTAGCATCTCCTCATACATGAATTCTCCCATCCGCCTTCTCCATATACCTGTTCCTTCCCTCACTTCCAAATATAAACCCTATTTGACGTCACATTCCTTCCTTCCTCCTACATTGCCTTTGTAACTTTGACATTCCCTCTTATTCCTTTCCAGTCTCTCATCCAAGCCTCTATCATTTCCGCACCTTCGTAATCCAATGAATATGGCATCCATTCCATCGCCGCCCCTTACTGAATTTCCAGCAAAAGCGCAATAGTTATCTCAATACCTAATACCTTCTTTCTCCTTCAAAGGAAACCAATTACTAGGTTATTTCACAATAAGATAACATATGTATTCTAGGCAAGATATCGCGTTTAACAAAATATATAAGACTTTGTACATATTCTCGTTTAATGGTAAAAGTAATTCCTTCTTAACTGCGGAAAACGATTCCTTTACATATGGAAGAGGTTACTCCAGATAGCACACTGAAACATTATGAAATAACTGTTTTCTGTAGACTATTCAGTTTTCAGGTGGAATTTGCTTCCAGCCTTCCATATCCACGGTCGTTTCCTATGGTTTTTCTGATTAGTAGACGTTCAAAGGGGAATAAATACATCGTGTGTTAGCTACGAAATTATGTATTTACCAATTCACATTTGACATTCCTTAGTTGAATGCGTACAAAATCACCTAAATTCAACAAAAAAATGAAAAGATTTAAGAATCGTGAAAAACAAGAAGCGCCTTCAAATACAGCATTCTATAGAGATTTGCAAGTGCATAAGTAAACTTTGTCTAGCTTATTATTTAATTTCCATCGCAGTAAAGGACGTGAAGAGTATTTCTGAGAAATTGTACATTCCTGAGAAATGTTAAAACATGTGTACGGTGCTATGTAATAGTAACGAAGATATTTAATGTAGTGTACAATTTCACAACAATGTGTTTTTCATTAGGTGCTTTTTGAGATAATAACACTTAACTTCAATGATTCTTCGGTTAAGAAGTGATTCTTATGACGGATGTTTTCAGTAAAAATAATTTTTCAGTGTATTTTAAGGTTCAGCTAATGAATAATTAGGTGGATGTGCGCGGATGCTGGCTTGCGTTCCGTTGTGACATACATTGCGTATTTTAATACAGATATGCGTATTTTACCATTCAAGACTCCATAAAAAGCGTGTTTTGAATAACGAAGAGGAAATATTTATCTTCGTTAGCAGATTGAGGAATAAAATTAGATAAACTCTTGGCGTTACTTAAGGTTTGTATGCATATACAAGTACATGATTTCGCATAGTTCGATACTGTCGGTCTACTTTTAAAAGATGATACAACTTCACCCATAGGTCTTTAAAATATAAATATTACGTGCGCTCTTCAATCTCACATTAGCCGGCAATAAAATCTCCGAATGCAAAGGCAAACTATCAAACTCCTCGTCTTGCCCAGTTTGCTTCATTGCATTACTAAAGCTATTGATTGGTAATGGAGGAGGAATTTCGTTCCGACCGGCCACCGGGTTGAATACTGCTCAGACATTCTCTAAATTGACTCACTGCTTCCTAGGGCAGTTGCACAACCAGTACACTCAAAGCATCGAATAGAATTTCGTTGCGGTTCAATGTAAATGCAATGATAATTTTCGTTCAATTCCAGCTTTTCCCATTCCACAATGAACCGGTGCCAATCAGTATTCTATCCACGAATTCAAAACATTTAATCCCTCTGAAAGTTCTCCCTGTCAAGAATTATTGCATTGAATTTAATTTCTCTTTAAAACCTGGAGAGTAAATTAATACTAATCAGGATGTAATATCAGTCACAGAAATACCAAGCGTTTACTATCATTACACCTATAATTAATGGAATCGTTCCATTGTCCCCAATAAAATAGAAATGAAAGCCATATATGATGGAACAAATCCATACCCTGGGTAACGTTCTCGCAGATTTTGTAAGATGATTTCAACTACCAACTAAGATGATTCAAAATATCAAATATGGGAATCCTCCTAAGTAAGTGAACTGACAATCGAGAGAATTAGTAAACGGTTCCAATTTGTATTCAAAATTTTCCGCTCAATTTTGATTCTCATCCCGTCGAAAACATCTTTTTATTGGTATGTTTCGATTCGGATTCTATTCGATGCCTTCCTCGTATGTATGCTCTGGCTTGGCTCGCAGTGCCCCACTTTGGAGCTCTGTGCCACATGAAGTACACAGTCAAACAAACAACTTGGTTTGGTGTAGAAGGCGTGCGGCATTTCTTCGGGGATAGGATGAATGAAAGACTAGGCAAAGATGATACATACATCACAGAATATGAAGAACAAGATATAAAACATATTATTGACAGAAAAATCCATAACTTCACAACAAATCAACAACGACATTATCATTAATAATAAATATATATAATGGATATTAAATAAAGCATGAAACAGTATTTTGAGTGCAATTAGAATAGTTGGAATTCGTGTTGCAAAAGCTGAAAAGTAATGTGTAATGAATGAATAAGCTAGATAAGTGTGTGATCAGAGTGAAACGGTGTATAACGTTGGTTTGGGCATACATAGAAAGTCAAAGAAAACGAAATAACAAAGATGAGTTGGACGCAAATGGAGTTGCTCGTTACAGTTGCAGCACTGAACATAACACGAAGAAAACAGATGACAATATGAATATATTTTTGAAGCGAAAAGTATGGAAGTACAGAACTGAGAAGCAATATGTTATTAAGTGCAATGAAAAAAGGCCATTAGCTTACTTGTCAGGCAACGGGAATGCAGCGAATATGTATTTTCTGTACTCTACCGTTCTTTACCTATCATTTCCACGGCTTTATAATCCCATAACCATCCACTCCTAGTCGTCATTCACATTATTCCCTATCCTTCCATTTATCCCTTCCTACTTCATTCTTTTCCTCTTCTACCCACCCTCTTCTCCTGCAGACAACCTCCATCTCCTTACAAAACACCGTGGTCAATATAAATGCAAAGCAACCTGACCGTAAATTCGAGTGCCGTCCCTCGTTCTCCTCCCACACTCCCTCCCTCTCCTCAAAGGACGAGTTCCTCCCCAAAGGTTATGCCGTTGAAATTAGGCTTCCCTTTACTTAATGCCTCCTTTGCCCAAACAAATTTCTGCCTTGTCTTCCGAGATATATGCCGTCCCTTACCCGCCCATCCCCTTTCTTCCGAAGGCCTAACACTTGCCTAGCAACGGTTTAACGCAATCAGATTAGCCACCGGATGATTCAAACGACATAACATGCCAACGATGGTGATAAGGGCGGATAAAAAGAGAAGCGATGCGGAGTCATTCCGGCGTTATTATCTGGGAGAAACGTGAGAGAGTTTTCTCGGTTTCGTTTTGTTTCCGAAGAGTTGATCGCGGTGGACCAATCGTGGACTGCCATCTTGCAATGCTTGCCATTGGACTCAATCCTCGATACTCATTCCTCCTCTGGGCATAGGAACTCATTTTCTGTATTTAGGCGCGAAATTCGCTTGCAGATCAAGAAATAAGTTTTGCCTTCATGCTTAAAAGCTTTTGCCCGAATCTTTTAGGCCCCAATTTTATATAGCTTTATTTATTTCCATTTCATAAAAATAATTTATCTGTTGCTATTTATGTTTTTATTGTTTTCGGAATAAGCGTTTGACCCCTGGAAGCGAATAACAAGTTATCAATACATTAGGAGTGTGTATTATACGTTAGCTTGGCGGGTTATCAGCTTCAAAAAAATGAATGATGTTCTATGTAAAGGGTAAGACTTACCACCCGATGTCCTCTCCGTCAAGGAATGATATTCATATAAAGGAAAGAGATACTTTTCTGCTTTACAGTAGCTTCATGTGCCCCACTACCCCCCATTTACCCCAAGCTTACCTCTACATCTCGACAACTTTTTCTATACTTATTATCACACAATAACTTTTACTTTTGTATATTTTCCATCTTAACCCTTGGATCCTTTGTTCTTACTTTCTACAGCAAACCTATTCCTGTCAATATTTACTCTGCCGTCGCTTAATTACTTAAATCGAAATCCACACCATCTTCCTCAATCTTTTCTCTACCAAGCCAACTTGCATCTTCCAATCTACGCCACAACCATAACTCGAAAGCTTCCTGTCTTTAAATTCCTCCTTTCTCAAAATTTCGGCTACATTTCGCACAAATAGCAATACACTCCAAGCTATTGAGTTTGCTAGTCTTTTTCTACTTCCCTTTCAAGGTTTCGTTACGTACCCCGATCAACCTATTGTATCCCTAGTTCATTTTCCCCCTCTGAAAATTATTCTTCCAAATTAATTCTCCCAGATTTTTTTCTTATAATCTAGTATTCTATCGAATATTCTATCGAATAATAACCATCGAAATAACTTCTGCTGCGTAATCACAAAATAACCCCGAGAATCTGTAACATACAGCGAGAGGTAAAAATGTTTAAATAAACGGAAAATCTATCAGCCAATATCAGCCTATCCCAATTAAGAAAATATCACGGTTTCTTTTTATAAGTAACTTCATCCATACTATCCCGAAAAGAAAAAATTCATTTAAATTAGTAGAAAACTTAAACCACACCAGAAGGCCCTGCAATCTTCTTTAAAATACGTGCGTTAGCAATACAGAATGAGAAAATATTAAGATATCTCAGAAAATAGTTTAATGGTTCTGAATTATGCGACATTTTAATAGTTATTGTCTTCCTTAAATCACTGGTGAGGAAATTTGATAAAATAAAGAATGGCCAGCGAGAAATTTGAATAAATGCTCACGACAACGAAAGTCTTATATCTCACATATCTTGTTCGCGGAACGTTTTAAAATTATTAGACCCTCCTAATTCACTCGATAAAAATCACGCTGGCAAAGGACTTTTGACTTGTGAGATAATGGCGGTCACGATTTTTTCCAGAAAACGAAAGTCGACCTAATTAGCTTATTTTATTTACGTTTACGATTCGGACTTTCGGACGAATGTGTCAGACACTCTTCATCCGAGAGGCGAGCTCATTCTCCACCGTTCTCCTACGAATACCGATTAACTGAGATATTTATCAGTACGTTGATTGAATCCTTGAGGAAATTTAGTTTGGCATCTGCGATGAATGGCGTGAGAGCTGAAACGATTAAGAAATAGTCCCCAGTATTGATGAGCTTTGTATGGAAAGCAAGATTAAAGAACTTATGTTATAAAAATTAAAGCTGAACCTTTGAGATCTTGGTTTCGGAATTGATGGCCCTAAATTTTATTGCGGTGAACAACATTCTTATTTTTTCACAAGTTTCCCTCAAGAGGAAATCCTTCATTTATGTAACGCAGAGCTTCCCAGCCTCTTCCACGACACACTCATACAGCAACTTCGTGGCACATTAAACCAAGCGTTCATAAGTTTCAGTGTAAATAAAAATTGAAGAAAAAGATAACACCGACCACGAAGTAAATTATTTTACTAATACCATCCCGATAAAACCCCGATCCCGAATAAAACGAACAAATGTATAAAAAAATTAAAGCGCCAATGTAATACGAAGATATGCACCAAGGGCTTAGTCCCGGCACACTAATGTGTCGAGGCAAAGCTTGAGAAGTACTGACCTATTATACACAGGAAATCATTAAAAACGAAATCGGTAAATAATGGATGGTTGGTAAGAAACAAAATGGTTTCTAAGCTGTCATATACTATTTACTACCCCTAAATGCGAACAGCTTTAAAGAGATTAGCGCACAAGCTAGGAACGTATCATATTTGGGAATCTCACTAAAGCCCATGGTAGCATAGTATATATCCACATGATGAGAGAGCTTTACAAAAATATGGGTTTTTGTTGTATGTTCGAGGGTAAAATTAAGGAAATAAATATTTTTTACTAAGAATTAAAACAGTGGTGCTGTATAGTTCTAACAGCACTTACAATAAGCAATGAAAGTTTTTCCTACAAGGAAATGGTTTGCAAAGCACTTTTTCCTAACCGTGACCAAAAAAACTTTCCAACAATCATAAAATAATAGTAGACGATAAATTCGATATCAACTAAATGATAAAGAAGCTATATCCGAAAAGACGTAGAGTTTGGGCAGACAAAACACTCTTTAACTAAAAAAGCTGTGCACGTCTGCAAATTTACAATATGGAGCTTATGATATAAAAAAGATGCACTATATATCAGGAGTCAAAAGATTTAAAAATCCGGGTGTAAAATGTATGCTATACGGTGTACCATGGTTTCGGTTTACTATATGGTGTACCATAGATGAAGAGAAAACAATGAAGAAATAAACTCGATAATATGAAAGCAAAAACCCTACGTTAAACGCACTATCGTAGCAGATGCTGCAGACCTACTAGGAATGACAGAGTTAGGAAAGGAAGCTATAAGAAGAGAAATTCGAATAAAAAATTATACAACAGATTCAATATAAGAAAAATTGTAACGCTTCGAGATTTTGTCGTAAAAACTGACCGACAACGCAATGTATATCAATCACCAAAAGGAATCCTGGAAGACGTACAAGTGTTTCTCGCGATGAAAATAAATGCACGACTAAGATAACATGGGGTGTAGAGTAAATTAATGGTAGAAAGATTTTTACTATTCCATTTTCAGTTTTACCCTACAAGCCGCCAGTGGCATATGGCAGGGGTTTATGTATGCACAAGAGCATATACAATGACTTCTAGTCAATTACTTTCCCAATTATTTGCAGAATAAACGATCATTAGTGATGAAAATGAAACGACCATGCTTCCCGTCCTAGTGATTATCACCATGTAACGCTTAGTCGATTTCTCCCTGAATTCGCGCTCGCTGTTTCTTGAATTACAATGTCAACTTCATCTAAAGGTTCTGTAACGATCGATTTTTCAGAAAGCTTGCGTCGGTAATCTGATTTTACTTGGAACGAATCCCACCCGAGGAACATAAGCATAGTGTCTTTACCTGCCCCTGACTCCAGATGGTAAGCTAGGCATCGAGGTGCTCACGTGCTTGGGTGCAAAAGATATACATACATGGGATGCCATTGTGTAACTTTACACAGGGCCGCCTGAGTAGCTATTGCTGCTTCTAATGAAGATCTATTATGCCAATTACCATAGAATATGAAGAAATAAAGAAAGAAGAAAATGAACATACCTTGAAAGAAGTCTTCCTAGCAGAGCTGTCTCCCGGTATCTTGATTCTTGCCCTGCCATTCACACAGATTCACTGAACACTTAAGACTGAATACCACCCAAACTTAACATCATTGCTTTACTGACTTTCGCAGTAGCACTGCACTGACTGCACTGAAGTACCACTGCCTTTTTTGCCTCTTCACGGTTACCTTGAGTTAAGCAGGTTGGAAAGTGCTGGGTCGTCCTTGGTAAGACCCTCTCTAGCCAGGAGGAGGGAGCTCACCACTGCAGCATCTCCAGTCGAATTGTACCAAGGGCCAGTGCTAATATTAATGTTTCCTACAGCTGTGGATTCTTCTCCCGTCCCAATGCCGACGGTTGGAGATCCTCTGTGAACGTTGTAATCTTTGTGAGGAAGAACTTCCATGGTTTAGAGTCCAACACAGGGTCTGTGACGAAAAATTTAAAAATAGAACCAGTGAAAATTATTTAACATCACAATAAAGACAATAAAAACGAAAGAAAATATCAAAATAAAAGAGAAGCACCACTGACAAATGTATATGCATAAACATTCGCGCGGATTCACAGGTGCTAGTAGCAACTAGAAACTACTAGAAAAGTCCCAGGAGCTAAATTTGTATAAGGAAGGAATTTGTAATCTATCGTTTCAATTAGAGTTTTTTTCGATATATTAGAAAATTAGAGTTGTTTAAATAAACATATGTCTATGTCTTTGTAAGTACCCTGCAATCCGCCTTTCGGCGTTTTGCAGGGGGTGCATGTTCCCTCACTCTATTTCCCTAATCGATTTCTTTCGCGTATCGCTCGCGGAAAAAATTAGTTCTTAAATCAATTCGAATAAGCATCTATTTCTCTGATCTTTCTCGCAGTATCAGAACGGCCTATGAAACATAATGGACACATTATATCGGCTATATCATCTCTGAACGTGTTTTCTCTGAACTATTTCCGTAAATCAATCCTTCGTTTAAACCTTCTAACTTCTAAATATTCTCATTCTGCATCCCAAAGCATACGTGAAACGCTTACATAAAAGTACGGTTTCAAACGACATTCTACTTGTCACCACTTCTGGATTACACAGATGTCTGGCTCGCACGAAGCACGTTCACTCAACTGAGGCTGCACTAAAGAGTGGGAGAAAAAAGGAAGTAATCTAAAATAAAAAGCAAAATTACTTCTCTTTCCGCGTATTTTTGCCGCACCAAAATCGAATCTAATTTTGAGTAAATCAAAATCCTCACCCGAAGCTACTATAGGCCATGAATCTGTATGTTGAACCTGTTTTAGATTGAAGATTTTCTATCACATTAAAATTATTTACTNATCTATATTTTCAATTAGAGTTTTTTCGATATATTAGAACATTAGAGCTGCTTAAATAAACATATGTCTATGTCTCTGTAAGTACCCTGCAATCCGCCTTTCGGCGTTTTGCAGTGGGTGCATGTTCCCTCACTCTATTTCCCTAATCGATTTCCTTCGCGTATCGCTCGCGGAAAAAATTAGTTCTTAAATCCATTCGAATAAACATCTTTTTCCCTGATCTTTCTCGCAGTATCAGAACGGCCTATGAAACATGATGGACGCATTATATCGGCTATATCATCTCTGAATGTGCTTTCTCTGAACTATTCCCGTAAATCAATCCTTTCTTTAAATCTTCTAACTTCTAAATATTCCCATTTTGCATCCCAAAGCATCTGTGAAACGCTTATATAAAAGTATGGTTTCAAACTACATTTTACTTGTCACCACTTCTGGATTACACAGATGTCTGGCTCGCACGGAGCACGTTTAACCAACTGAGGCTGCACTAAAGAGCGGGAGAAAAAGGGAAGTAATCTGAAATAAAAAGCGAAATTACTTCTATATTATTCGCGTATTTTCGCCGCACCAAAATCGAATTTAATTTTGAGTGAATTAAAATCCTCACCCGAAGCTACTATAGGCCATGAATCTGTTTGTTGAACCTGTTTTAGGTTGAAGCTTTTCTATGACATTAAAATTATTTACTATTTCTCATTCCAATAACTCGCTCAATGTACACAGGCAAGAGGATTGGTCTTTATATAAATTTAATCCTATAACATATGTGGCTATGGAATGATATACATTCAAAGTAAAACTAAAAATGGAAAATGAGAATGAAGTTTAAAGAAAGCATGAATGAACGAATCACGTACAGGAACGCCAAACTTAGGGGTACTTAACAGGTACAGGGTACTTAATTTAACTATCGGAAAGGAAGAATCACACTTAACAAATTCCACTATAATATACTGATTGATTTTGCGACCAAGGTTCCGTTTCATTACGATCTTTTACCACTTGAAAATGTTATAAATCACTACATCTCTGCAAGTTATGTAACTAAGCTTCAGGATAGACTTTCAGATTTCATCAGTTGCGGCGTAAACGGAAAGTAAAAATATACATAGCTAAAAATGTATTTCTAATGTTTCCGTGTAAATTAAAAAAACTAAGTCCTTGGCAAGTGAAATTCTGCTATATAGGGGATATAACAAACACTTCCTGCCCTTTTCAGAGGTTGGAAAGGACTCGAACAGGGAAAGAAACTCCCAAAAAACGTTAATTCAGGAAAGATCATGCATGGAAGTGTATCCCAACCGCTCTCTTCCACTTCCACTTTGCCGCTTGCTAAGCACTAGTAGACTCAAGCTTCGTGGCGCATATTAAAATATTAATAAAGGAAAAAGGAAAAAAATAAAAAGTTTGGAATAGAATAATTTAAAATTTTCATTACGAACTCTTAAGAAGCAAAAAAATGAGGAAAAATTAAGCGCGCTCGTATTAAAAAATTTGAAAATTCTTTTAAGGCTGAAGCTCAGATCCGACGGAACCAGAACTCCAATCGGTTGTCCAAGCGGCTTTTCTAGCCATTGAGGTACGAGTATCATTCCTGACCATTAATTTATCCATGATGACATTCTTATCTGCTATTATTATTATCTGTGACGACTTTTCGTCCTATAACAACTTCCCTTGAAGGAAATAGATAACTGAAAAAAACTGATGGACTACCTAAAGAATAGGTCAAGGTTGAAGAGTTATACTATGTGTGGAGAAGAGAGTTAATACTATGAAAAAATGAGTGATATTTTGAAAAACAACAAAAAATATATAGTTTATCTTATAAGAAGTAAGAAATGGATGCTAAAACCCGAGGGAAGAAAATATAAGTACTTGGCTACACAATTTCCACTATATATTGCGAAAATATACTAATCTTTCCTTCTTAGAAATGAAATTTCCAGAATAACTCGTCCACCTTGAATAGTAAAATCGGTAAAGAAGTGGAAGCACGTGTGAAAATATAATTTTGGAAAGACTTGACACTTATTTAATTTCTAAGTGGAATCGGAACTGAAATATGAAAATCCAAAAATTAAAACAGGGAAAAAGAGAAAAATCTATTAAAGTATTTTATATTGGTAACCTTCTTTCATCATATCAACGAATTTGCTAATAAAGCATAATCCTATCCGCTGTGAAAATAAATCTTATTTGGTCGCATACATTTCTTAAAATTTGCAACTTCTCATCGCATCTTGCATAATATTTATATATATTTAATAAAATGGATCCGCAATAAAAGGAAAATATTTTTATTCTACACGATGGCGGATCTACACCAAGCTACGGCCTTCAGGGAGTGATGAGGCCCGTAGACGCTTTTAAGCGCTCCCACAAATTTTTTCAACTCCTTTCAGATAAAGCTTGATTTCACAAACTTAATTTTACATAAAAGATTGTATTCACTGATCGGACTCCAAACGCAATCGCAAAATGAGGTCCTCATCTCAACCAAAATTTACAGGAATCCTTTGCTCCTCCAGTGCTGACTTACGAATTCCAAAGGATATCCTGAAATATGACACGGTGCGCGAGAAAAGTTGGTCGATTGAACGCGTGAAAGCCATAGCTTCTTTGTATTCAAATCGAGCAGCCAATCTCTGCGCCAACTTGAAATGACGCTTAATTTTTCGCTTATAGAATTCTGACACAGCTTGGGAAGCAGTGGCAAGCTTATTCGTACTCATCATCCTGCCTGCCTCATCCCTTCTTCGAAGCTTTTAGAAGCTAACTGAGGTGGAATTGAGGACCCAATCAACCTCCTGACTGACGACTGAACAGACAGACGTGTTACGTACAAATCACGTATTTAATTTAAATCGTCACTGCTGGTCCTCGTGTATGGTAAAATTACGAAATCGTCCTTCAGTCAATGGGGTTGTACAAGTCTGTTCTATTTATTGTACTACCGTCCTCCCTAATCTGATTAGGCTCCTGTATAGCCAAGTGCGCAACGCGTTTGACTTCGGTGAAAGCGGTCCCCGGTTTGATTCCCGGTGGGAGCCTACGTGCGAAGTGACCTAAGCTGTCGAAGTACTTTTAACAGTACCACTACTATACTTAATCTGATTCCAAGCAAACAATAAATTTTAGCGTGCCGCACAGCTTAAGTTACTATGTAAGTGGGCTGTGGAGTAGGCAAGGCTGAAAAGCTCTTGAATTAGACGTATTTAATTAGTCGAGAGAATTTTTAACTCAATATCAAATCATAATTTTCATTTATCGTTCATGTGTTTCATTTGAAACAAAGGCTAAGGATGTGCAGTGAACTCTGAATTATCCGGACTAATGATAGGAAGAGAATCCACTAATAATCTGAAAACAAGGATAATCCAAATGTTCACTTTTATTATTTACATTGTTCTTAATTTACGCAAATAAACAACTTATTTTTATTTGCGCACATAGTCTGTATTTTTATATTGTTTCACGGACAGTAAGTTTTTTTTTCACTTCACTGCGGATCTTTTCAGCAGTAATACTGNAACACACTTTGAAATCGGCGATATATACGTGCAACTTAATTTTACAAGTCATTCCTATATGATTCAAGAATAAATGACAGAAACACTAGATTCATCAGTTTAACGTCAGCTTTTACGATAGCCTAGAAAAATAACCTACCCTAAAACGTTATAAATAATCTGAAAACAAGGATAATCCAAATGTTCACTTTTATTATTTACATTGTTCTTAATTTACGTAAATAAACAACTTATTATTATTTGCGCACATAGTCTGTATTTTTATATTGTTTCACGGACAGTAAGTTTTTTTTTCACTTCACTGCGGATCTTTTCAGCAGTAATACTGACATTCTAGTCGAAATCCTACTGCTTTGAAGAAAAATTATTTCGTTAGTGCTGCTTCTATTAGAAGACAAAAATACTTGTATTTGAATTTTTTTCAAAAAGACCGTGGAAAATATCGACAAAGGGTAAAAATCATGAACGGATGACCCAAAAACCGGATAACCCGACAATGGATAATCGGGAGTCCACTGTTTTTGAGGGAGAGAGGGAAAATGGTGTGAGGAAGCACAAGCAATGATTAAGTG
This sequence comes from Ladona fulva, assembly GCA_000376725.2. NCBI lineage: Eukaryota > Metazoa > Arthropoda > Insecta > Odonata > Libellulidae > Ladona > Ladona fulva. The sequence continues at coordinate 394,570 of KZ308466.1, read as the reverse complement.
GGAAGGGGATGTTTGGATTGAGGATTGTCTGGGCATTGTTATTTCGCCCCCTTATTTCAATGAAGCAGTCGGAGGACCACGCCCCTCTCACCTCAAATCACCGGAGCCAACTTCGCGTCCTCCCTCACCGTGCGATGCGGTCATCCCGCCCTCTACACAATAATATTTCACTCCTTATGTATTTCATACCCTTAAGGCCTTCCCCATTCGACGCCCACCGCGCCGCTTTCTGACCTGGCCATTCTACTTTCTCGATCCCTCAATCTATTCCACTTCCACCTTGAGACCTTGTTAATCATATCCTCCAGGTCATTCTTTAGTCCTCGCAAGAAACCCTTTCATTTGTCCTCCGCCCACACCGACCACATTTGGAAAACTTGTGACAAAATTGACTACTACAGCCTGAGCAAAATTAGATTCCCCGTTGCCAATATCAGTTTGTAAATGTGACCAAACTCCATCCCTCTTGCTTGCTTCCTTCCTACATGAATCCAGAACTTTCGTATTGAATTGAGTGGGAATGAAAGAGAGGTTATTTTATTGCAGGATGAGAACATCTATATGAGCATATGCCTCTATTCGATTCTACTCAGTCCTGAAATTCCAAGAAGGAATTACGTAAAAGTGAGGCAAGATTCATCGAAATGTTGCAATCGGGTACTTTTTTCCGTCGTAGATACCATTATTATGATAAGGAAAAAAAGTGTACGGTGGAATAAGGAAAATTAAGTCCATTCATAATCGAAAATATAGCAAAAATTGTAGTAAGTTTTCGGCGGAATGAAGTAAAACTCGATTATGTATACAAATGATAATTGACTTAACTGAGTTTGTAGTATGTGCATAATAAGCAATAATTAATAAAGAATGGAAAAATAGAGAGTAACAAGAAAAAAATCAGTAAATAGAAAAGCTCATACCTCGTTGGTGGAAAAGATGATAACATAATTTGACTGTAAATTGTTGACTTCCTAAATACTCATATACGATAGTGCTAAGGAATAATTTCCTGTGCTTAGGAAAAGCACTATCAGATTTATCACATGTTATCAACGAATTGAGTGAATTTAATATTTTAATTCATTCAGCATTCTATTTAAGTTTGCAATTAGTAAAAATTCTATCTTTACTTTAAACGAATCATACTGTTTTTAAGATAAAGAATTATTGCAAACGGATTTGCAGGAAGGGATTCTTCGAGAACTTAGACAATGGCTTTAAGTAGTAGTAATATTGCTAAAAGTGCTTCGAAAGCTAAATTTATTTCGCGCGTAGGTCTCCACCAGGAATCGAATCCGGGACCGCTTTCACCGAAGTCGAACGCGTTGTCCACTTGGCTATTCTGGAGACTCAGTTAATAAAATTTAGGCAATGTAGGGAGGTAATTTAATCTTATTTCTTTGCCACTGGGAATAAACGAAAGCCCCCTGTTTAAACGAGCGCAAACTGAATGCTTAAGAGGTTGTAGTTTGAAATAGTAGTCGTAATTTCCTCGAAGAATAATCTCTCTACTGGAGAGTCTCATTGATATTTGGAAATATTGAATGTTTATTGCAAGGAGTTTAAACCTTCTCATAAAGACGCGGGTCGTTGGTATGTAGTCTAATACCTCAGACAGTAAGTTTCATAAGAATCAACTAATTCATTCCTTTTCCCTGCTTTAATCCAACCTTATCATTCAGCCACCAGAAATGTTTACGAAACCATAATACTTTGGTGAGTATAGAAAAGTGACGGGACATCGAAGGCCTTTGTTATCGCTCCGCCAATGTTACATTTTCAGCCTAAATTCACTTCCATGCTTTAATTTCCACAAATCTCAATGTTAGCCAGAAGAATGTCTGCTCGTGCAAGGTCAAAGATATTCACAAACTGTGAGGAAGCTGTCATTTAGGAATAGAAGAAATAATACATTTCGAATGATTGCCACGTAAGATGGATATTCAGGAGATGTTTTTAATAGATTTCAAAATAATTCCGTCAATAGGGCACCGAAAATGTTGGAAAGGTCATTCCAAAGTCACTTCATTGCTTTATCCATTACTTCCGAACCGTTAAAAGAAACAAATAAACAGCGTTCTAAAGATCGGTTATTTCTTAATTAAATAATAACTTTTTTCTGTAGCTTGTTAACAAGGACGTCTAACTGAATGATATTTATTGGCTTGTCTTGAACCATATAATGAAATAACTACAGAATTAATATTATGATTACAGTTTTAGGCATAAGAAATTTTCATATTTTAATTTAAATGAAATATCACTGACCAATCAGATTTGTAATACGTCAAATTCTAATGTTGTACATGACAATCTTTTCAGCCCACAATAGCGAGGAAAGATTCTGGAAACTTAAGCATATCATATGTTTTTGCAAATGCCTAATATGATACAAGAGCCAAAGGATATGTTCCTCTAAACAATTCATTTCAAAATGCGCAAAAATTCACATACTTTATGACAAAAATTGATTTTAAATTTTGTAGATAAGAGCGATTGCTAATTTATTCGGCTTCTTATTTAAAAATTTTACTTTCGGTTTTATGTCTATAAATATTATGATAGAACGGAAGATTTAAAAAGGCGGAGGGATCTACGTTGTAACTAATATTTCTAGTTATAGAAACTAGGATATTTTCAGATAGAGATATTGGCATTATTCTCGAACAATACACAATAAAATAGATCTGGACTAAAAGAGAGGCTTATTTATCTTTCAGTAACAAATGAATATTTCTGCAATCTAATATACGTGCGTCAAAATGTGAATGAAACATTTATTCAGTCTTTTAAATTACTCTTTTAATAGGGGTACTATGGTGCAAAATAATCAGGAAGAAAAAATCCGAGATGATTTCGCTGCATTTTGAAATATGCGTTGCTATTAGCTCAACTTACGAAACGCCACCCGTTTTCTCCTGATAGATATTCATTTGAAGTAGCAACAGTTACAATTCGTCGTGTAATAGCATCATATCTGGCGTTTAAATCGAGGAATTTGTCGTAGAATAATACAGCAGAAGTATACCGAATTTGTCTTGTTTCATTTTTCACATTGATGTTTCGCACCATATATAATACCATAAAGTCCCTAGGCTTCTTTTGTTGAAAATATATTACCCATCGAATACCTTTTTCGTGTAATCAACATCATAACTACATAAACTACAACTACTCTGCATTTTTTATGGTGCACGAGGGTTCATTCATTTTTGCTACGTTATACAACTATCCACTGAAGTAAATCTTTCAACTCTAAGATATCATGAGTAAATTCGAATGAACCTCATATCTCTCATTACCAAGTATTTCAAACATTACAGAAGAGCCTTTGGAGAGCTGGCATTACATATCTTCGGTGATTCCAAACTGTTCAGATAAGTCACAAAAGTGGGTGGGGGGGGGGTGTCCTGACTCTTATCCACCTCAACTGTTTACGACGAGGTACTAATAAATTATAGCCTGACTGGGGAAGCTGGTCCTTCGCGTTTTCTCGCGAAGGGTCCCATCTATTTATACAGTATTTTTTCCTTCTCACAAGTAACATATGAACCTAAGTGGTATGGAAAAGGAAAACAACGGAATAACCCTTTGGGAATAGTAGGTGGTGCCCGTGCGTGGAGAAAGGTGGAAGGGGAAAAAAGTCGATGGCTCGCAGCGCGCACACCCGGCGACCTGAGCTGTCTTCGAACACGATGGCTCACAAATCATCGACCTCCTAACTAATTACTGGGCTGTGTCTTTATCTCCCATTTGTGTGTGAGGCCATCCCAAAAGCGCTCTCCCTCCTCAGCCTACGCTTCTATCTATTCAACATTCCTTGTAGCCCCTCTCCTAATTATCTATTTCCCTACTTCATCGCATCTCATTCTTCTAGTATTTTGCTCATGCGATTGATTCCAATCGCTTTTTAAAGTAAGTTAAGTAAATTTCCACTATATTTCCTGCACATTTCATTCCGTAAATCATTTAAATCTAACTAGTATCTTTCCAATTATCCTTGTGGACTGCTTTCACTGATCGTACTTTTACCAGAAACTCGGAAATTCCAAAAGCTACAATACGCTAAGATGGCAACCTTGGGGAAAATAAAGAGTATTCCATTACGCGAATAGAAGGGAATATAATATTTTCATAATGAATGTTAGTGATGGTGAAATTCACATGAAAATGAAAACTTAACCTAGTTGAATATGACTCAATATATTTACTTAGGAATGGACTGAGTCATAAGTATAATGTATGATCCGTTTCTTAAACTTCTCTCATAAACTAAAGAAGATCAAAATTATTTTAAAGAGGCTATATGATAATTTGAGATGTATATGAAAAATCGTTATTTCATGTATAATATCCGGTAAAACAAGCATTGCCCCACAATCTAGCGTTACTAAAAATATTCATTATAATATACAATAAAATTCATTTTTATTCCCTGCAACTATTATGAACGAATCTATTATTATAAGGATTTGATGCGTGTGTTATCCTGATTACGTTCATAGTGTATGTCGTCCGATGTCTATGTTGACATTTAGTATCTTTTATTCCCTTTAATTATTTGTTCTTTTTTTCGAACTAATGTTCATGAAAAATTCATTGTTACCGCAGCATTGCTCCCTAAGTTCCTATTCTCCCATCTTTTCCGTCCTACTCTAGCCTTTTTCCTTCCTTTCCCCGCCTCCTCGTGAAAGGGAGGAGAAATCCAGGGATGGAGTGGCCACTCCTACTCTCATACGCAGCCGGTCGCCATAGATTATGTTCTCGAGAAGGAGGTGGAGTGAGGAGGAAAGAGGCGAGGAGTTATTTTTTATTTCGCCTCCCCGAGCGGTTAATGACGCTTTAAAGAGTTTGTTAAGCGATGCCTCCATAAGATACGCTGCCCCCGAAAATGAAAATTGGGTGTAGAAATTTTAATAAGAAATTGTGTTTCGCCGCTGTAATTAATTTGAGGTGCGCCAGAGAAACTTAATGTTTTAATTTCGTTTTATAGCTGCGTAGTAATGCGACGCTGGAAGCGTTCGCTTCGAGTTCGAATCTTAAAGAGCAGTCTCAAAAATCGTGGTGTCGTTACACCTCTTTATTATACGTGGCTGTACATTCCCTCTCTACTTTTATTGTAATCAGAATTTTGAAGTAATTTTAAACGTGATAAAGATCAGTCACGTCAATGCTTAACGAGGACTAATTCTAATTTGTTAAATCTCATTATAAATTGGAAAATTAAGGTAATTATGAGGAAACTTGAAACGGTATCTTTTGAATGCAAATTTTCCACTACAAATGCGGGAGATGAGAGTAACGAATACGTTTCTGCCAGTCGAAAAAGTTGTTCCGATTTTAACTAGATATGAATAACACGATTCTAGACACCAATGGTTTCCTCGAATAAGACTTTGACCGCAAAGTTAAAAACTTAATTAAGCGAACTGAAGAATTATCCCCGAAAAACATGGCTGACAAAAATCTAGAAATTTTTTATATTTATTACTCCTTGACTCGGCTTCAGACAAGTAGAAGGACGGCTGCCCCAGGGTGCTAAAGGTAATGGGACGGCTATAGTTAATTTTTGACTGAACTCAAATACCTTAGGGGTTATGTCATGAGAAAATGTAGCGTAAAATAACAGGACGTAGTGATTTTCCATGGGCTCTGCTTTTCAGATCTTAAGCTTCGAATTGTCTAGCAGCTTTTCTCATAAAAATATACAACTAAAATATTTTAAATATTTAGGTTTATCCGACGAAGCATCAAAGAATAATATCACACTTCTACCAATAATATATAAATTTACTCAATATAACTTAAATTTATGAGTACATAAGTTGATATAAGTCCCGCCCAAATAAAGACCATTATCATACAGGTTTACATTTATACCAAAAGAGAACATAAAATACATAAGGATCTAGGAAAGAACTATAGTAAAGTTAAAAATATTTTAATGGAAAATTCAAATTAATTAGCTATAGCAAGATTCTCACGATGAACCAAAAAATGGAGCAAACCCATGTTATAAACAATAAAATATACTAAATTTGTAGACTGGAAAACTTCAGAACGCCCACAATGAAAATTAAAACGCAATTCGGTAGTAATGAATCTGCAGACTTTTTATTCCAAGTAGTTCTTAAATTTAGGTGCTGAATACGTTCAATAAATATCACCGCTGAAAACACCACGAAGAAAGAATAAGACGGGAAAATAAAGGGTTTCAAAAATCAAAAGCGTTACGGTCAACAAAAAAAAAAACAGGATACAATATTCGTAATCATGAATCAATATATTCAGAAAATATTAGGAAATATCTGTCAAGAAACTGAAAATAATGCGAAAAANGGGAATTTCGTATATTAATGATAATAATAATAACACGTCTTTATTCACGGGCGTAATTAATGAGGGTGTACGACTAATAAGAGTAAATTAAACATTAGTTTCACTGCAGTTAATCACAGCTCAGCCTTACTGCCATTGCAGATAACAGAATCTGATCATATAAGAAGAGGCAGACTTAGAAGCTTCCCAAGATAAGAAAAAATGGAAAATGCTCTGATTTGCACGTATTCAGATGTATAGTAATTAGCCTGAGCTTCGCCGCCTTTTAGAATAGAAACATTTGCCGTATTTGCCTTACCCACATCGTATCGATGAATTCTTCGTAACTTACAAACAAATGATAAACACTACTGTGGTAAATATAGTAGCAGTTTCATGATAAAATATCCCCAAATATATTTTTTTTATTTCAAGTTTTTTTAGAAGAAGTGATAAAATGAACCTAAATATTAATTATGACTGAGACTTAAGTTCGTTGACTTTCAGTGCAATTTTAGTGGCAATACTTCACCAACATGGAATACTAATAAAAAGATGCATGATAATATTAATGGCTATCTTTAATATTCCATCTTATGCGACAAACCTGTGGTGAGGGACTCGAGAGATTTTCATGGACTTCCAAGGTAAGTGACACCTTTATTTTTTAGCACTAAAGGAAAACTATAAAAGAACACCGAGATTTATGACTGAAACGATTTCAGTAATGAATGAGTTGTAAATTTTCTATTGAATGCATGTGTACAAATGTTACTTTCCCGCAGGATTATCTTCGGATTGAATTATGTAAGAAAAGAAATAGACCTATAATGACGATATTTAAGTGTTATGTTATGGTTCTATGAAAGACTAAATAATGACCACCATATTAAATAAAATACACAGTAAATTGGCTATAAAAAAATCAATAGAAGGCATAACAGGAGTTTACTAAATTAGAAGTTGTGAAAATACGAGGTATTCCTCCTCACAGAAATGTTATTTAGATTAACTATCGTGGTTTATTTATTACTATACAGCTCTAAAACCCGAAAATCGATGCATACTAACGCATTGGAACTCTATTCGCACAGCGCTATGTTGAAAATAACATTACAACAAATTTTGTAACACACTTTGAAATCGGCGATATATACGTGCAACTTAATTTTACAAGTCATTCCTATATGATTCAAGAATAAATGACAGAAACGCTAGATTCATCAGTTTAACGTCAGCTTTTACGATAGCCTAGAAAAATAACCTACCCTAAAACGTTATAAAAATTAAACCATTCGTTAAATAACATCTACGGGATAATAATCGATAATATAGTATTATTTACATGTTGATTGTTAATAATGATTATGATAATAAATCTAAATAATTAAACTCTAAACTACCTATTATATTTAGAATCAACCTTGTTAAAATAAAATTTTAAACACCCACTTGCTAAGACCTCAAATACCATTAAACTTCATCTTCACACATCAAATTTTATTCATCTTTTCAATTCAATTCTATTCAATTTATCAAATTCTATCCATCGTATCTGAGATAAATCAAATGTAGTTACAATCAGAGCCAATCCATGATAGGGACGAGCCTGGCGGTTACCCAGGATGCCGAGGTTTAGGGGACGCACGACGTTGCTCGAGCCGAAATTTGTAAAAAAGTGATTTAATAATATTTTTGAGTTAATTCAAAACAGGAATTTAAGGAATCAATTGATTGCAAAAGATAATAACTGCTGATTGTCAAGGAGTATTCGCTTTTCATAAACACACGTTATCTTGAATATAAATAAATTATAATGATAACAATTTGAGCAAAGATAATGATATTACTCAAACAAATATTGTTTCTTCAAATTATTCTAATGAATACCAGAGATGTTCTCTCCAAAAAATAAGCAAGTTTTTATCTAATTTCACAAGTATCTAAATGAAAGAAGCGCCTACATGCAATCATTCCAGTGGCGCCAGTACACCTCGGGCCGGCCCTTTTCGCGATAAATAACATATTCTCTAAATTCTGAAATCGATAACGCAATAACACCATATTACAAGCGCAGAATGTTAAGTTATGACGATTATAAAATACGGGGTAAACTAAAAGCGATAGGCGTTCATTCATTTACAGTGTACAAGAGAATAGAATGTCAGAAATATGAGCAAATTTCATCCGATACTCGTTATCCTGTCCATCCTAATGAAGTTTTCTATGGTAAATTATAAATGTTGCGTACAGAAGTCACAATTCAAACGATTAACGCTCTAGTCTGAAAGATAAGACACTAGGAGGCAAGTGTTACTTTCTTTACTGTGACTGTAAGGCGTCCATTTTTAGCAGCCTATTTTATAAACCATGTATATTTTACGCTATATGTAGGAATCATAAAAAGAGTAATGGCCACACTGCAAACTAAATGCATTATTTTCTGGATAAACCATTGTGACATACGCAATATGTGCTCCAATATTCACCCTCTAGTACATCCATACCCTTCACCTCTACGGGCAGCCAGAAGTTTTTGACTCCCGACCGCGAAAACTCATCTCGCATCATCATTCCAACCGTTTCTTTCGGAGGTGCTTTTTCCGACCTCGGAGGCTGCATTTGACGTATTTTCATTTAGTTCCTACCCTCGCCGCCGACTTCGCCTCGGTAGCCGAGCGATCCAGCTGAGACCACTTCCTCAAGATGAAGAAGACCTTTCAACCTGCGCCGTTGAGGAGCAGCACTATCGGAGGTGAAAAAAGGACTTGATTCGTGGCGATTAGCCTGACATCTTTACGAAGGGAAGCAAGAGGTGAGAGAATAATGCGAACATGAGGGCTGGTTACGAAAGTAGATGGAACGAGAAGAGCGAGACGAGAGTACTGGATTGTTTGGATAATTGGGGAGGCTTAAGGGAGAGGGAAAAGAGAGAAATGAAGATGTCCCTGATAAAATGGTAGTCGCGGCAGAGAATTTTCCTCCCGATACGAAGAATCTGAAGAATGCAGAATATGAGGGGATTCTTCGGATGCTGTTGCGAGCTTTATTGCGAATGAAATCACGGCGATTCCCGCTCGCGCCGTGAGCGAGGGATAAATCAAATGTAAACTTCTGCTTCAAAATCATCTTTAAGAAAATCGAGCAGCAAGTAAGTGAATTGGATACGCTAATTGGGGAGTGAGTGAGTTGAAAAATGCGATAATTCTACGAAGTACAGCATTGTAAGTATTGAGGACGAATTCCGTCCTTCAAAAATCTAATTTTTAAACGTTACAATACTGATGAATGGCTACAAATAAAAAGCACCCGTCTTTGCACGATTGAAGTACTATATCCATAATAAATAGAAACACTATCTATAAATAAATGTCCGATAGTATAGCTTTTAGTAATAGAAATAGAAGAAGTTATAATTGTATAGAATTACAAAAATTGTATTAAAATTCACATGATTACATCATTATATACATCATAAATAATCAAAAATAAATAAAACTTAATTGTTCGGTCCATTGAGTAAGTTTTCACATTCCTACTTTTTTATCTTCATAATTACATTTATTATCTGTTCACATCAAGAAATCACCTCCAAAAATCAATCAAAAGAGTGTTTTCTACAGCAGCGAGTGTCTTATTTTATAAAATTAAAATGGCTCTAAATTAACTCTGACGTATGGGCATTGATGGCATCCTAAAAGCTACAAAGCTAACCAACTCAGTTAGAAGACATGAGTTCTGTGAAACAGCTGCACTAAAAATTTTAAAATCAAAAGAATTCGGAACCAAATACGTATACCAAAGCTTTCATTAAAATAAATTCTCCTTCATCGAGAGTTGCAAGAATTTGATGCTAATCGAAAATTTCAGATATGATAAATGCAATAAATTCCTACATGCGTCACTTTTTCCACTTAACTTGGAATTAGACAAGTAATAGCAACTGCCATACTACAAACTCCTTCAAAGCAGTAGAATTTATACTAACGACATGCTATTAATTTTACTTAACTTTGAAAACTATTAAAATCGAAATTTAAATTTATACTGAAAACATTCTCGCAAAGATGCTGAAAAAAACTTGCTAAAATTTCATTCCTAGTTAGGAATATGAGAAGACAAGTTGATAGATGAATGCAAATTGAAGAGGAGAAGAAAAAGGGAATATTTAATTAAAGGGGAAAGAAGTATCACAGAAAGATATATTTTTGAAATTAGCATGTAAAAGGCCTGGGATGTCACACGCAAAAATAAATACTGAGGCATAAATAAAAAATTCCGAGAATCTAGAATTTAAATCACTTCTGTCATCTTCCAGAAATAATGAGATAATTTACATTCGGGTCGAAGATAGGACACCTCGTGTATAGATAATACTCTAAATCACTCGTTAATTCCTCATAAAATTTCGCAGCATTGCCTAGGTGAAATTAAATCCAAAATTTTAACAAGGTTGCTATTGTGTTTTAAAACTTAGAAGTTTTATTATTTCTGATTAAAAATTACAGGCAACCTAATAATTGTAGATAATAGATTTTCCAGTTTATAAGGACTTACGACATTATTCTGCGTGTTCTCAATGTTGGACAATAAGAAAAGTATCGTCTCAAACGTCCAGCTTTATCATCAGAGCTGGATTTATGACGCACTACGCTGGGTGGGGGCCTCGTTTTAAGGGGGTTTTAATGGCGACCGAGGAGCTTATTTTAAAGTGGTACCCAGATTTCTGTATGTATTTATATTATTGCAACTGAAAGAAATACCATTCATGATTATTTTTTTGTCGTAGCGTAGCGAATACATTTTCCACGATATATACTTCCATACGTTGATAAAACAGGTAATTCACATTTTGCATAGGCAATTTATAATGGCATTTGGCAATCTGACATTTTCCTCCAGCATATATGTTATTTTAAATTCCTCCCTCCCTAGAAGTTATAAACAGAATATCAGGGAATGTTTCACGACCCAATTAGCAAAGAAATTCTGCAAAAGAATCATAGGATTCGATTGAAAATCTACGAAAAACAATCCATTTAGGGAAAAGGGAGAGATTTCCAGGCGAGAGAAAGGAGGCAAATAGGATAGGAGAGAAAAGGCGAAAAGAAAGGAGCGGAGGCAGAAAGAGAAATCGCCGGAATTAACACCGCGAGAGACGAAGGAATGGCCATGGAAGAGATTGAGCAGCAGATTGAGTGGGAAAGCAAAAAGAGAAAGAGAGACTCGGTGGCAAGTAGAAGAGGTAGAGAGAGAGAATGATGAGGTCGGGTAGCTCGTGTTTAGGGAGAAGCACACCCCCGACCAACAACCCTCCCACTCCCAAAGAGGGTTTCGACTTGATGGAGAATAGTCTCGCCGTCGCGTCCTCCGCAGGGGAAAAAGACAAATGCTAAACGCGTCGCATTTATCAAATAGACTGGTGGCGATTTGCTTTCATCCGATTAGTCCCTTAGCCACGCATTACGTCCGGGTCAACGTTCCGGACATCTTCATCGCTCTGCAGGCCATCGCTACTGTCCATCGGAAGTGGAAGATAATGAGGAGAGTGCGAAAGTGGATGGAAAGGAGGAGGGAGATATAGTTGTCTCGGGTCCTTTGTTAGCGTAATGCGCGCCCGAAAAGTATGAGGAAGGAGAAATTGATGGAAATGGTGGAAGGAGAGTAGGAGCGATGAGAAAGGAAGGAAATGGCGGAGTTATTATTGATGAGAATGAGAAGCGAAGGGAAATTGGTGGTGAAGGAGAGTGGGGAGTGGCAGTCGGGAATTTTCGAAGTAATGGAGTCGTTTATCATCTTATTGGCTCAAGGATTTAACTACGTGTTATACAAGGACATTTTCCGCTAGTTGAAATCACCGCCATTTTTTCCGAAGTCGTGTTAAATAGGAGCGCTAATGTAAGTTACTACATAATTTCCGCTTCTTTTAACTGGCAGTCGGAAATTTGGACTGAAAATAAACCCAGAAAGTGGAGTTTCAATTAACTGCATTAACTTTCTCCTTAGAGCAATTTGTGAGTCAATCTCATTGCAGCATCTTTTAGTAATTTACAAAAACAGAGAGCAGGTTTTGTCAAGTATGTAAGAACTCAGGTGTTACGCTTTAAGTCAAATCTACCAACAGGATTGATATCCCATAGTACCCACATCTGTACGGAAAATCAATTTCAATCAAACTCTCAATCCCAAATTTTTAAGGAGTCAAACTCAAAACCGATAATCGACCAATGAACGGGAATAAATCAACTTGCCTGTAAACGTAAGATATGAAAAAGAAGTCCTTAGTATTCGCATGGATAGGGCCTAAGAGTAAATTGAATGACGAGGACCTATTAAAGCGAAATTACAGTAATGAGATTTCATCGCACTACGATTAGGATTTTAGATATTTCCAGAAACCTCTGTAACATAGCCGTCTAAGCCAAATTTTATAAAAGTTCGCCAAGAAACTTTCTGGGCGATAGTGGAGAAAATTTCCAGATATTTCTTCTATAAAGTTCGGTCTTAATAACGAAGACAGGCATTTTAAAATTTCCCTGTCCCTGAAGTGCCATCCTCTAACAATCTGTTGTATTGAATTTTTTAAGTTATTCCTAGTTGAATTGTATGAGAATTTACTACTCGATCGAACGTTAAATACATAAATAGATGTAGGATAATATTTTCAGGAGACCGCGTGAGTTCTTACACAACAATCTAAACAACCTTTAAAGCATGTTTTCCTCTCAATTTTGCGAATTCGTTAAACATTTGTTAATTTGACAATATAATCCCTGTTACAAATAAAGTCCTTAAACTTTGGCTGTGGCAATTTATAAATTAAATAATCTTAATTGAAAATGACACGTGCTGTTCAAATGGCTGCAACTCTGCCATTTCGTCAACAATATTTTATTCCTATCCCGGATGACAGATATGAATTTCAGAAGCTTCCATAAGCCGGAGCCTCCGCCATTCCATGGGTATCATTAAGGAGGATATTTCAAAATATCTTCAAATTTGAAAAAGTGGAGGCACGAAAAAGGAGAGGAATATATTTCAAAACGTTTGCGAGATATGTATTGCGGAATATAAAGGAATGGAGACGATGGGGGATGTAAAGGGTTTGAGTCGAGGGTAAGTCCTTGTCGGGCACGAGGAAAGGGTTAAGGAAAGACGAAAAGAAAGAGAGAAGGAGCTAGTGTTGAGGGGGATTGTGGGATAGGAACACGCGGGAGCATTGTGGGAGACAGGCGAAAGACGTGAGCTGAGAGCAGATTGATTGGGGGTCATTTGTTTGTCTCATGCTCTGAGTGCTGCGCAATACATACGAAACTTGTTTGTTTGGACAAGATAAAGGGAAACCATAGTAGACGCTCGAGCAATTTTAAAAGCTAGGAGACCGTTTTCCCTAAGTTAGATAATATTACTGATAAGTAATTTTACAATAATGGCACCGTTCCATCTATGTCAATACCTCAGGGAATTAAGTTTCAAGCTTTTTCACGCGTTTCTTACTATCATTCCAAAGCGAAAGTGATTTGTAAAGATTTCGCTGTCATTTGAGGGAATATTACTTAAAGCCAAAGCTGTACTTCGATATTACTTTTTTACATTAGTTTTTACAAAAAGAAATTGTCGAGGAAAAGTTACAATTGACTTGGTAGTTAAAGGGGAAAGGAAATGTGCAATCAAAAGAAATCATCAGAGGGAGAGAATAATTAAGAAAATTTCTAAGGGATAAGCGAAAATATAACAAGAAATAGAATTTTCTCATATCAGAATCATTAAATTATAACAGAGCGAATTCCGATAAGGACATTCAGTCATCATTGAGAAAAAGCGCTAGGTATAATATGAAACAAAACCTAGTGTCTCCATTGAATTTAATGGTCGTATTATTCTGCAGATCCATGCAATTCGAGTTTTAATCTTTTCATCCACCTTCTATAATTAAACAGCGCGTGGTTTATGGAACTGCTTGCATTGGAAAGAAAACTGAGGATTCTGTAACAACAGCTAAAAGAGATGATTTTAGTTTAGAAATAAATTCAGCAATGTAAAAATGGTTATGAGAAAAGTTTAGGAAGAGTAATTCGATTATGTTTGTCACTGTGAAATCGCAAAGACAATTATAAGTATACGACAACAGAGAATGTGAGCTTTAGTTAAAAAATACAACNCCTTAACACTAAAAGGTATTTGCATCTCATGAGTCTACCAGTTTTACCTCTGATGAGCCTACCTATTTCTCCCTTGATACATCATAACTTTTTTCAAAAATTATAAATTCATATATATTATCATCAGCTGTCTCAATCCGACGTTGGATGTTGGCCTCCAAGAGCATAACATATCCTCTCTACCATGAGCTACTCATTGCCACCTAAATAGCAGAATTCGTCCACTAATACAAGGCTTTTCATCCCTTATTTTACCTTGAAAAGATCTTCTCAGTTCTCGACTCAAAGCTTTGGGTTGTTATTTATAATATTATTTAGTATATAGTAATCCCCCCTGCCACACGCCGAAAGGCGGCTTGCAGGGTACTAATGTAGATGTAGATGAATAGGTAACTTCTATAGGCCCTTAGTATTTGATTACCACCACTCATAGACATAAAGGGTACAGTCTCTGAAGTAACTTATGGAATTCTTTGCTGAAATAAGAAAATATTGCTGAAATAAGAAATTTTTTTAAAATTTATGTGGAATTTGCAACAGATATCTTATTTCAACAATAGACATGAAAGTTGAAATGTTGAGCGTTTAAAAATAATAATTAAACAAATTTATCTACTATCCGCAAAGAGAGGGCCTGATTAAGGAAGCTTCTATCGACACTCCTCCATAGCAACTTCCATGTGTGGAAGAGTGGAAGAAGTTAGATAAAAATTACATTAGGATAGGAAGGAACAAAGTTTCGCAAGGAATTGCTTTCATATCACAATTCAGGTAATATAATGTTGTATTCTCACAAGCTTAATAAAAGCTATGTAAAAGAGTCATTAAATTTATTATTCAGCAATATCCAGTACAACGTTAGAAATAGCTTCCTTGTTATATATCCATAGAGAATTCATTCGTATCGTATATTTAAAACAGAGGCTTAAGGTAATCATTCATTAATAAAATTAATAGCCTAATTAGGGTCAAAATTTAGAACCATCTGCAGCCCAAGCACCTTAGCGAGTTTATACAGCTCTCTTTATAAACAGGTGAACCCAAAATCGCATTTTTCACGACCCATAAACTTGATATTTCATGTAACTATATTTCCTCTCGTTAAATGTCAAGATATCTCAATCTCCCCTTTCAATTTATATTAAAACAAGGAACCTTAAGAAGCTAGCCCAAATTAGAAACGGTCACCTCTTCGTTTTATGATACATTTACCAGCGATAAAAAATACGGCGCTAGCAGGGCTCCTGATCTTGAATTGTCAGGATAAAATATTGGAGAAGAAAGAATGTAGAAAGCGGGCTATTTTTGGTGGTGTACGAGAGAGAGGGAACGGAGGTGGGGGAATAGGTGAGGAATGCAGAAGATATAAATGTGCGGGTCCCATCGCCATGAACTGGTTAGGAACAGCGGGGAAGGAGGTTTTTAAGGCAAAACGAGTAGGGAGTTTGGAAGGGGAAGGAAGCGATTGTGAGAGAATAGGACTGAAAAATGCATGGAAGGTGGGAAAAGGATGTGTGGGAAAGAAGAGAAACAAATTGGATATGCAAGAGAGACTAAAGGAGAAAGGATCGTAAAAGGGAATGGATGAAGGCAAAGAAAATTGTCTTGAAAATAAATTGATAGTAGCAACCTACTAAAAGATATAGAAAGGCTAATGAAAATAATGGGTAATGATACATGTTGCATAGAAAAAGTAATTAAATAACGAGGAATAAACAAGGAGAGTAGGGAATAAACATAGATGTTACCACTGATTACACGTAAGGAAGTGAAATTTTATTGGAGTATGCTTTTTATTCTATTTAGATTGTCACTTATAAGGCAAGGTAATGTATTCAAAATGGACGGGAAGATTTTATTCTTCATACTCTCTCTTGAGAATATACTGCAGGAAGGGTTTACCATTGAAAACGTAACGGAGTGCTTAACGATAAATAAAAAAAATACAACTCAATCAACAAACAAACCCATACGGCGAGGCGGATTCCATATTAATCCTAAGACCAATACATACATAAATAATTCATTTCTTTTTGGTTAGCTAAGGTTGTGCTTTGCGACGGATAAATTATTCTATTCCTTCTACGTCGGAATGTATATTTGATATTAATTTTTTCTTTTTCCGAGAGCTTTATATTCATATAAATCATCATCAGCTATTTTCAGAACGTCGAAAGTAAGCCTCCACAAGCATTTTCCTGTCTTCTCTGTTCTGAGCCACTCATTGCTATGTTATACTTAAGCAATTGGTGATGCCTCTGTTCCATCTGTCTTTCGGCCTTCTTCTCGGCCCATTCTCATCTCTTGGTGTCCAGTTGGTAACTGCTGGTGCCCAACGGTTGTCGTTTCTTCTATCTATACGCTCACGTTCATTTCAAATATAACTTCAGCCACTTCTGTCCTCATCCTCACCCAGGTGTTGTTTTTCCTGTCTCTTCTTGTAAATCCGAGCATACAGCGCTCCATACTCTTTTGCATTGTCTGTAGCAGTTGGATTATACACACTGACACACAAACACAAAATAACACTGTCAGTGGTAAATGTTAATTTTGATTGTATTGTTAAAAGTGCTTCGACAGCTAAGGTCATTTCACACGTCGGTCGCCACCTGGAAACGAACCCAGGATATCTTTCACGAAAACGAAAGTGGAAACGGTGATCACTTGGCAATCCGAGGGCTCAAAGCGTTAATTGTCCCTGGTATCATTATCAGTGATTAACCGTCCAAAGATCGTAGCTGCTCTCCAAGCCGTCCTGTCCCAAGCAAATCGCTTGATTTCCTTCTAATTTGTAGCCTTAACACTAAAAGTTATTTGCCTCTCATGAGTCTACCAGTTTTACCTCTGATGAGCCTNTCCCATATCACGAAGTAGAATTTGACCAATGTTATGTCGTAATTTTACAGATTTGTAAAAGTATGCAAATAATTTTGAAGTACGTTGAAGAGAAATATCTACTTAAGCTTTTTTGTGAAATTAATACATTTGTATCCAATTTGTACAATTTTTATCAAAGTTTTCAAAATATTTTGTTTCGAAAAGAAATTCAATAAAAAACGATAGGTTGAAAGCAATTCATTCGTAAAAAAATCAAATCTAAGTGCGTCGATGACTTTTAAATGTTATTCAACATACGACTGTGACACTCCCGTGGGTCAATTACAATTCCGCGAAGCCAGGGAAGGACGGACACGACTGCGTGCCAAATAGATGGAAGATACAGCGACAGCCCACGCACATTTCCGCCCGTAAGCGAGAACGCGCCCATGAGGATAATAAATGGACACTCTCATAAGGCGATCGATGAAAGTATATGGAATGTGGGCGAGAGGAAGAGAAAAGGGAGATGAAGAGGGAGCGAGAAGGGTGAACGAGGGGATTGGGAAAATGGAGAGGCAGTCGCGAAAGTCCTAGGGATGTGGAGTAGGTGTAGGAGGCCCTGCGAACGTGTAATAGTGGTGATTAATGGAGTGGTCTGGAGGGTGCGGTAAGGATTGCAGGTTGGAAGAGAGGAAGGGCGAAGATGGAAAAGGGTATTTTGAGTGGGGCAAGGAGAGCTACGTGAACTGATGCTTCGGACCGGAGTGCGGTGCGTTCGGTTGATATGTTGATGGCTCGGGAGGAATGATTCGTCAACGCGGCGCTAGAGGGCTAATGTTGACGTTCGAGTGGGCCGTGTCGATATGGCGCTATAGCTATGACAGCGCCCACTCCACGAAAAGGACGTAATTTATTTGTTCCTCGGTGGAATATTGCGAACATTTATCCCTGTCCGCCGAAAGTATTGCGATTTGCTCCTCGGCTGTGGAGGGAAGGTTTACTCACACACAAGTTAGTGGTGGTTATTGACGATTATGAATCTTGTTTATAATAATATCGAAATACCTTCCAAGTTATAGGAGAAAGTTATATATCAGATATAAATTCAACAGTTAATTCATATCAAGTTTCATGAACGGATAACAATGGGGTAAAACTGACGTTTTCATAGTATGTGCTTATTACGCTTTCATACTTCAACGGGACACCTACATCTACATCTACATATGTACCACATCCGTGCTTACAAACTGTCCAGTTTGAATGTACTCAATCCCTTATATTTACTCGTTAAAGAAGAAAAATCATTTCTTACTTGTGATATTTCTTTGGTAACGCAAGTATATCTATCACTTAAATTAGGATCAGTTCCTATTTTACAGATATACTCGACCTTTTTTATCATTTCTTTCGTCAATAAACTCTGTCGCCGTCATTAAAATTAGTAGATTGGAAAACATATTGGAGAAAACAAGTAGTGAAAAAAATAAAATAAAATGAGAGAGAAGTAGATGCAAGAGAAAAAGAAACGACAGGTATATTAGTTGAGTAAAGGGAAAAATTCGAGAGACACAACACAGAAAATATAAGCTCGGTGAAAGGGCGGGGAGTGAAAAAGACTTAATGACAGATGGGTTTGATAAACCGCGCGTAATACTTGCTCCCCAATTTCCAGGTGAGACATTAAAATTGCCTTGTTTATGTCTCTATGGTAAAGTATTCTTCAGTATCCTGGAGTGCGTGTGTGCGAGCAGTGATGCTGATTGGACTAGGGTGGAGTCCCATGAGCACCACTCAATCGAGACCACAATGCGTCATTTGCATTTGCATCCCAAACAATGAACGAACATAATTTCCATCTGACCACGCCCCTTTATCTTCCTTTTTCACGTCCCCTGTTGCTCTTATCTTGCTCCTCAAGAATATGAGCATTAGCCCGGGACACCTCAACATAATTGTTGAACAGCAAGTGAATTTCTCTCCTCATCGAAATTTCTTTTTCTTATTGGATGCTGTGTTGGCATCGCTCCTAAAGAAAATTTAATATGAACTCGCGTAGGACCTGAGAATTTTCCATCTCATCCAATATAGGATTTGGGTTTAGAGACTTGACTGAAATTCGAGTCGAAATTAAAATCGAATCAATCGCTCAATCAATGTAGCATTTATCACTACTATTATAACAAACAATAATACAGGATGGTAACAGAAGCTGAGCTACGGCAACAACCCTCAGATTCTCTTGGCTCCAACCGCCTGAATTCGTCCTGGTTGAACACAGACAGTCTTAAACCTTATAACAGGGAAATTTAAATTTATTTATTCACTTCGCAGTATGCTTCCAGAATTTACCTTCTCGTCTAATATTTAAAGAGAAAAGTTATTTTATGATTTAATTGCCTAGGTGCCACCTCAATTTTCATTAGCATTCCTTCATCCCGCATGGTAAACTCTCGTTAAGTTCGCACCATAAATAAAAATATCCGTCTTTATTTTCAAAATATAAAGCAGTTTTCATTATCCAAAGCAATCTGGACAGATACTACTCTGACAGTTAAAGGAGAACTTCAGTAAAAACAAATCTCAAGAAAGCAAGGTTCTACTAGCTGTTTAGTTTATGTACGACGATTCTCAGCCTTGAACCGCATCCAATGCATGGGAGGAAGAATGAGCGCATAGCAAAAATCAAAATTTACACAGAAATTTCTGTATGAATCATTCCGATCCTCATTAAAATATTAATCACCTTGTGGAAAGATATAAAAGGAAGAACAGAAAAGGAAAAAAGACTGCATTTCCTAAGATCTGAGCAACAAATCCGAATTCGGCTGTTTATTTCCAGGAAATAAACAGGCTAAGTATAGTCACAGCGAAAATATTTATATGTGTCATAATAATTACAGATGATACAGATGATGAGCAGACCAAAATCGAGATTGCTTCATAACCCAACCCATAACCAACTCAACCTAACCTATAACCAACCCAACCACTAAATTACGTGATTACCACGTATATTGGTGAACTGTGTAGCAGAGTTTAAAATATTCCACTAGGTCTATGCATTAACCGTAAGATATAAATAAAGCCTTGCAACTGATCCTAAAAGAAACATTACAAGGATAAGGAGAAGGTAAATAACTAAGCACGGAAAACCGTGCTGCTGAATAGGTTTCAAACCGAATCAAATCCGTAACATAAGCCAAGTTTGAATAAATCTAATCTTATATATTTGCAAGTCCATAAAACAGAAATCAGCTTTTTTGATGGACTAAAATCTCCATCAAGACGAAATTACGGGTGAAAAATCCAGGGAAATTACCCTTTTATAACGGAATTGAATTTTCAAGAGATATAAATCAGAGATATTTCCATCGCGTGAGAAAATATTTCACGCACTTAAATGCTATTCCACCGACCGAGGGTTAAGCCTTGCGTTTCCCCCGCTATTTGCCATATATGTCATTAAATTACATCGGTTCTTCGTTCTTTCTCAAACTTTTCCTCTCCCTCCAAACATTTTTCACCCTTTTTCCTTCCTTTGACCCTTCACTCCCATCCTCTCTCGATCGTATTACTTCCTTATTACTTCTTTATCCTTTTATATACAATATTTCCCTCATTCTTTTATTTAATTTTTCATACGTTTTCTCGTTATTCTAATTTCACCATAAAAAATTCCTATCATTATTTAAAGTATACTCTTGTTTAAATGTTTTCACCTCTAAAATTTTTCGGCATCTAGCAACAGATATAACTGAGAAAAATATTTGCTTTAATTCATTTTCTGCCAAAGCAATTAATATGCAGGGATATCAAAATATAGGGATTGTTCTATTTTTTTCCTTTTCGTGGGAATCAGATTGCATATAAAAAATATATGAATATTTTGGTTATAAATCACATTATCACTTTAACAGAAAAAAATAGGAGCAAAGACGGTTTTTATCGGCATAACCAGACAAAATCCTCAGTAGCGCTAAAGTGTAATAGTATAATTATTAGCGTCTGAATATTTTGGAAACCATGCGGTACACTGAGAACTCTTGTACTGTATATTTCCACATACATCTCATTCCTCCTCATCAACGATTCAAAATCCTATCAACAATTAATCCTTTCGGATTGAAAAGCTGTTCAGTGCCAATGTAAATTAAACTTTTACTCGAAACAAGAATTGATACAACGGGTATTTGAATAAAGTACTAAATAATTTAGACCCATTCCATCGACAAGTACAAGTTTTTGATATCGAAATTTTCTGGCAAAATTTTAAGGAAGGAAAATAGGCCGGTCGGTTTAAAGCCCTCAGCGGGCTCTTTCCAGCCCACGCGTCGTATTTTAGACAACTCTGTTTTTACAAGAGCAAAATGTGTCTCAAAGACTTAATATGTCAACTTCTTGACGGAATCTACTGCATGCATACGCACGCAATACACGTTTTCCTCTCTTCGGTAAGCAATTAACAACAATTAACAATTATTCACAAACTCCTTCACATTTCCCTATCCTTGAATAAAATATAAATATTATCATTGAACTCATTTTCTCATATTTTTCCTCAGACATATCAATGCATATTTTTATACATTCTTTATTGTTCTCAAAGATATGTATGAATGGCTAAGTGTTCATTTTGCTCTATAAGATTGACTCTTAACGCCAATTTTACCTGAAGTGCATTGAGAAATCTCGATTTGGTGAAATAACGAAATGTTTTCTTACTTCCGGTATTTCTATTAACGACTTGACAAAAATCTTTTGCGTTCCTTGAATCTAACAGACCAATTTAAACCTTGAATGTGTTTCTGTCGATCGTGTTTGACCTTTTAACGACAATCAGTTCTATTTTTACTCTGTTACGCCCGAGCAACCGAATGCATAAATTTCTCATTCCGATTCAATGTCTATGGGTTTTGACTGTATTTCACCTTTCTAAGTAAAGAAATTTTTACCACAAATTCAACAAGTAATATTAGAAATTTTTAATCTTCTTTGATGAATTTTGGTTTTCCTGTCGATATGGAACTTTAGTTTGAGGTGTCCTGTAAAGAAGATTAAAAATACGTCCCAGCTACAGGTCCATTTCAATTCTTCGCCACCTCTCAAAATGTTTCGAAATAATTGTTCAGAAGCAGGAAACGGAATTACTTGACTTACGCAATGCTTGCTATATCTATCAGTTTGGCTTCAAGAGAGGATTTAGCACTCAGACAGCCATATAATGGATACTGATTACATTGGATTCGACATGATAAGCGCATGATTACGATTTTAGTTTTACTAGACTTCGGTGGTGCGTTTACCCGCGTTCACCGTGACTTATTGTTGAGTAAAGTGATAAGGTTAAATTTTTCCTGTGGTGCTTTAAACTAGCTTCGATCCTATTTAGTAACCAGTAGAAACCTGTAAAAGATCAGGCAATAGTAATTCATGGTTGCCAGTTGCATGTGCTGTCTCACAAAGGTACATATTTTTGTCCGCTGCTGTTTTCTCTTTATATTACATAAGAATCTACCGGCTAAGTAAAAAGCGTAAATATATGTTGTACTCTTATATTACCTGTTGACATGCAGATATATTGCCAATGTCTACAATGACGTTACGGTTAAACTCAACTACAACGTCTTATTAACATTTGTGTGAGATATTTTAGTGAATTTGAAAGTTATGAACATATTAGCCCTTGTATTAAAAATTTACCTTAACTGAGATCATCACCGAGAAAGAAATACTTTCTTGGCCAACTTGTGTTTGCGATCCTAAATAATAATAGGACCTCCTGTTTGCTAAGCTATTTTAATTCTTGTCCTCGTCATCTTACTCGCCCTAAATTAAGAAACAATTTACGAACTTTTTATGATCGTATGCTTATGCTACATTCAAATCACTTTCCATAAATCATTCATTGTACCAGCTATCACTTCCTGAAATTCCCACCCAATAACAATCCATGAGGCAAAAATACTAAATAAGTTTAAATTCCCATGGTTTGAATATATTTTCAATCTTCATTCCTGAGTTCTGTGAGATGTATGCACATTTTTCTTTATGCAATCTTTATTTTCCATAGTAAATTTTTTGTAAACCTACACATTTTTATTTACATTCGTATATGACTTCTTGTAGATTGTACTCATCTTATACTATTGCCTATTGCCAGGCGACTAGCCACATGGCATAGTAAACATAATTATTATTACATCTGTTTAGAACCTCATCCACAATATTCCAACAGATGTTTCTCGGTCTTCCTCTCCCTTTAGCACCGCCGGCTCTGTCATCGTACACCCTCTTAGTTATTCGGCATACATTAAACATTTCCCAACCTCAAACCATTTTAAAACACCCATTTTATACAAAATATTTTTGCTAAAATTCCTGCATATCTGTATTCATATCTACAAAATCTGTACATATATCCACACATCTGTACAAACATCTCTGAATTTCAAACCTTTCACCATTAACTAAAAATTTCTTTAGAAAGGGAACCAGAAAGGAGAAGGATTGAGGTAGTATCATTTTGCTTTCTTCACTGAACAATAGTGCTTTATGCGGAAAACGTTAACGTAAGTGCAGCACAAAGGCTCTACAAAGAAAAATGTTCTTCACACTTCAGAAGAACAGACCATAAGAGACATAATAAGTGCCATATTTAGTGTCAACTTTAATACAGTCGCAGTCATAAAGTAAATGACATATCTCTCTATCAAAACAAAAACTAAAATTTTCCATTCATCACAAAATGCTTGGGGGAAAAGAGGAACCAAAAGTGATTTCAATTTTTTATTCTTTCAATATCCAGTTTACCTATTATCTTAGAAACCTGCCATTTCTTTCTTCTCTTTTCTTCCTCTTTCACAAGATGCTCTTTCTTTCCGAACCTCCCCTCGCTTCTTTCCACATCCCTTTGCCATCTCTTGCTTCTCCATCCAACCATTCCCTCTTCCATTGCTCATTCTACAAATCTCCCAATCTCGACTTCTCCCTCCCATCGTTATACGCCTCTTGGCCTTTTTTTCCGCAGCCTCACACCCACATCTCGCCTCACAAATCGTTCCCTTCCTCACCCCCTGTGGAGATCGCGCATCAATTCCTCCTACCTGCTCCGTGTGTCCCTATACACATTTGTTGACGTCCTGTTGCGTATCCGAACAGACAGGAGTTCCTTTGGCGCTGAAAATCAACACAATTAAGCTGTCTCTCTCTTTTCCGCTCCTTTCCTTCCCTTATGCCATCGGATATTCGCCCAACCCAACTTCTTTTCCTCTGTCCATAATATCACATCACGAACCTCGTGTTCACGTAAGAACTCCTCCATCCTTTGGTTTGCCCTTTTTGATATTTTCATCCTTTTCTCTTTCGATTTCGAATATAATGGATGGGTTTTCTAGAATCTCCTATATCATTCTCATAGAATTAGTCACGTAGTACTGTGCAATATTTGCACTCTATCGCAAGGTTGTCGAACCTATCGACCAGGGCTAAAGGAAATTATCAATCACGCGGATCAGGAAGTACTCCTTAAGTTAGTCAACCCTTCCGTCATACAAGTATTTCGCATAGCTCCATTATGATGATAATCTATTCTGTCATTAAATAGTTAGCGCGAGGTCCCGTTTGAACAGAATCTCTTCCAACCATTAGACACCAATAGCTTTGGCGAATGAATGAGTCTTACTAGAAAAAATGAGGAGTGTGTTAATTTACTTTCGTTTTTCTTACTGAGCCAAAATTCTATGAGGGGAAAAACTATAAGTGCAGCACAATGACCCTGTGAATAACAATTTAATTGCAAACGATAGGGGGAGGCCAAAACGAATGCCACGATTCAGCACCATTTATACCTCAGTAATGTTCGTCTTATCAAAGCCACGAACGGGGCAAAGGAAAAATGTAATAAAACGTACATTCTTCTCTATTTTGTATCAAAAAACCAATGAAAATTACTTATTTTATCACCGGATGTTAGTGGAAACAAATATCTATTTAAAAAAAATAGAAATAATAATTTGTTAACTCCAAGACGGAATCAAAACTTATGAACTTAGAAGCGTACTGCAGGGCAGACTTATCATCATACTGCAGAGACAAGCAATCTTTTGAAAAGGAATCAATCTCCATTTGCTCCTCTTCAATCAATGAGTTGCTTGAAATGTTCTACAATTCCCTATTTATGGCTGTTTCCTTAGATTTTTGATAATTAACCACTCCATTCATGTAATAAGGTAACTTTGGAAGAATCAATTAAACAATATCTAAAAAGATATCGGAGTTAATCCTCAAATCAACAGACGCTTTCAGAGTTAAAGAAAGGGATTGGGATATGAATAATGAGGAAAAGTCAATTTTATTTTATGCGATTAAAGATAGCCGAAGTTTTTACATATATAGCTTTATGCTTAATAAATTTTACTTAACATGGGAAACCTATTCTACGCATAATTGAAAAACAATATCACCAACTATATCGGTTTGATGGATACAGATTTTTCCTATTCGAGTTCCAAAAAATTAATCAATCAATAATTTTGGGAAGCAAAATAACGCTTCTTTCGAATAATGTAGATTAAAAAGCGAAATTTCAAAAAGTAACTTTCCTTCGCGTGAAAGTTTTTGATAACATTATAATCGGCAGGAGGAAGAATTTCGGAAGATCACCGTCGTACATCGTCAGAAAATTTTCTAAAAGCGGTCCTGGGCTCGTTTCCCCCTGGCGGTCCAAATGTGTAGATGATCTCAACTGTCGAAGCACCACTAACTGTGCCACTACAGTGTTTTGTATCAAACGCCACGCCGTGCTCCTTTCGAAACTGGTTAATCTGCTTAATATAAAACATGCTATATCGATGTCAATTTAGATGCTGTCTATAAGAATATTTATGATATTTCCTCCTAGCACATTTCCCGAAGTTGCACGACCATTAATTATGATTTAACAAGCCAAAGTAGAAACTTCTGCACAGGATTAAAATAAAATCCCTGTGCCTTACTTATGAATGTACTTCCAAGGCATCTGAAGTCAAACCAGGAACACCTTTGGTAAAAGTGATCATATCATATCGTTTGGTCATATTCCCAGCCCATACACGACACTCTTACCACTGCTATGATGGGAAGTTATATTTTACGTTATGTTAATTATCAAGTAGGGCATTCCTACGAAAATATCGATCTCTTTCGTAAGTTTTTGGGTCAAAATTATGTACATAGAAGTCAGCTACGCTTTATCCTTACGGTTTTATCATTAGATCTACGATTATCTGGTAAATACATATCTGTGGCATTTCTGATGAATACTACTCACTCAGAATGTAGTAAGCAAACCAATGTCCCTTTTCGCATACGTTTATAAATATTTTACGAAGTTAAAATTAAATTATGAGCCCAGAAACATGGTAGTCAATAAAATATTGTAAGGTAAGGTTAGTATTAGTAATTTATATTGGTAAGAAACTGAAACCTGAAATCCCTTATAATGTGTGGATAACTTATATGATCCTAAGTTTTGAGGAATATGAAAACTTTCTAATAAGAATTTTGGCACACAACTGTGGCTTCTCTTTGTCTCAAATTATAATTTCTAAGTCATGAAAACTTCCTGTAAAAGCCGTTTAGACTCAGAAAAAAACAAGTTATGAATATATGCAACTTATAACATCGCAAACAGATCTAATATGAAATATCAATGATGATTTAGCACAGTGAGGGATCGTAAGATTGGTTGATGATATGAGGCGCCATCTAGGCCCACAATACGAGGTCGCTGCCAAAGCTGTTCAGAGCCAACGCTTGGCGGAGACGTCAACACATACTCTGCGCTGTCGCCAAATGGTAGAGAGACAATAGCGATACATCTCCGACGACGTCACATAGATTATGCTATAGACTAGAATTTATGTATCTTTAAATGGAGAGACGGAATACTATTTGCTATGAATTTATTCAAAGAGTCGGCAAAACGAACGGAATACGTTTACATTTCAACAGAAAAAGAGATACTGAGGGAAAGTCCTGCTTTGGATTCCATTAAGATGCGTAGAAAGCGGCTAATTAAAATTTCAAGCGGCCAGTTGGGTTAATTGAGCATATTTTTTTCTCGCGAAATCTACAGTTTTGGAGACAGCCTCAAGATCACCTGCGATTCGAAACTTCGAAAAGTAAAGGAAAGGAGGAATAATCTGAATCGGGCTTTCAAATTTGAGTGAGCCTAAAGTGAGTTCCCACGGAAAATTTCAGACGTTTATTCCAAGGAGAAAAAGATAGATTAAATGGAGAAATTTGCGTCACAAGGAAAACTTATAAAAAATATAAAGATAACTCTATATTGTCTTGATTTTTACCTATCCTAATTTACGAGTGTTTTCTATGAATAATTGGAGGAGATATACCTTAGGAATATAATCTCCTCTTTAGTATTTATATGATTTCAATGGTAATTTGACGATGTCACCGCTGAGGAACAACGAACGTCCCTCATTATTTCCCTTTCCCCTGAGTGTTTCCATAAAATCGAGAAAATAACGGCAGTTTACCTTATTTTTTGATGAATTTGTAGTAAAAATGAATACCACTTACTTGGAATTTTCTAGTAGAGACCAAGTGGATTAGATTACCGAAAGCAAGAGGCAGCAATAAGTACCTGTAAATTCAGAAAGAGATAAAATTACTGCGCACGTGATCGTCTCCGACCACAGTAACATACCAAAATTCAAATTTAGGACAATTAGAAAAGAAAAATTGAGTCAACAGAGTGAACTAACTAAACCACTCCTTTCAATGTTAATCTAAAATACCTTGAAGCTATAATTTTAGTCAGATTGTTCCATGAGCTATGGAAGTTATCATGTCAAAATTAAAATAAAGGTAATATAGAAATAAAATTAATTTTATCGGATTTCCACCGCGTGTCATTCAGTTAATGATGACTGTGTCAATAACGATTCGCAAAAGGTTTTTCTGGCATATTAAATATCCTTCGGAACACCATATTAAGGTACCGATCTGATAATGAGCGCAAGATAAGGGAAATAGATGCTAGGACAAGTCGTTTCAGGGACTCTTTCTTTCCACGAACGATACGCGATAATAACAAAATAAGGAAATAGCGCGAGCATCCGGTGTTAACACCCCCTGCCACACGCCGAAAGGCGGCTTGTAGGGTATTGATGTAGATGTAGATGTACCTTGACGTCTATTTGCCGACCTAGGTGGCCTATAATAACCCAGTAGCCATGGTAGCTTACGAACGCTAGTGTCCCGGATTCGGCCTAACCAGATTGTGTCTTATTAGAGAATAATCGTATGTGTCGGCCTATTGTTACTGTTTACCTCCATCGGTAATTATTCAATATGTAGATGTTTATTAGGACATTGGTAATAAATATTCCAATAATCAATAATTTCCGGCAGTATTTCGTTGAAATAAATAATGAAAAATAAGAATCAAACACTTTGCAATTTCCTTCTTTGCAACTGTAGTGCGGAAATTTTAAAGAATTGGTTCTTATTTTTAAATTCTCGTACTGCATAATGTTGACGCTTATTTGATAATGATATCTTGCTAGTATCCAGAGTAGCTCCTATAAATGTATTTTTTTATCACAGGATAGTTACATGAAGTGAAATTTTACCAACATTCTCAAATAAATTGAATCATTAGAGTACCATCTCGGAGAATGTTATGTGTTTCGGCCATAACATCTCCATAAAATTGTCTTTTTCATTCCCTTGGATTGTGTTTTTAGGTTCATATGTTTACGTTTAATAACTGGTTTTCTAGTGAGGAAAAAATCCTTTCCAAGAGTTACGAGTAAATAGTGATACCTTTATTTCTAACTTTGAATATCATCCGCCATTCAGTGATGAGCATAGTCTTTCCAAAAAAATTATATTCAGAATTCAAGTACCTGTCTTCTTAACTAATTTTATCTCAAAATAAAGAAAAGGAAAAAAATACGACCCCGAAATGTAAAAAAAGCCGTTTTGATGACTCTCATTTGTAAGTATCAGAGAGACATGAATTTCCGTCCAACTGTCAATGCATCACAAAACGTCAAAAGATTTCCCATTCCAAATTTTTGCGCAAACCTTAAACTTGCTATTCCATTGACGAGCCGCTATTCACGTCAACAGCGATCATATGAGAATTCCGAAATCCGCGGAGGAATAAAAAAGTTAAATACGTCAGCGGAATCTTAAAGCTACGATGAGAGACACTAAGCAAGATTTCGACCAAACGCTGAAAAAAAGAACGACGAGGGGACGAATTTTGAAGAATTCTCCGGAGGTAAAAGGAAATACACAGCTGCTATGTAAGGGAGTGGAACAGATGAAAGGAATTCCCAACAGTAGAATTCCTTTCCTCCGGGACGGAAAAATATCTAAAGTGTTCCATTTCAAAATTCTCATCCTTCAATCCACCCCTTCCGTTCGATTTTTCGTTTTTTGCCTCTGATTCTTTCCTACCGACACCAAAATATAGGACTACGACACATCCTCCGTCGTGTTTCCGAGAAGCGATACGTTCTTCTTTTTCCCAAACGTATCCTCAGTTTACGGCATCTATTCCTTTCTGATCTTCTCCAGCTATTGAACATCTCTTACATTCATTGACATCCTGCTATTGACATACCAAACAGGAGACACCACATAGGAGACTTTGGAAACCATCTACTTGCGCGATTATTTACCACAATCGAGTATCCTTCTAGGATGTTGACTCGTACTTTCGAAAGCCTTTACTGAGCACATTTGTATATGCAGTCATTTCCAAACATTTTGAAACTTATAAGTAGACAAAGTTAAGAAAGAAGGTAAATAATTAAAAACCCTCTTAAGGAGTGGTAGCTACTTGCGAAAATTTGCGATAAATTTCCTATGGAACGCTTTTCTTTAAGATTGCGAAAGGTGGAATTAAAGAAAGAGTAAGAGACTCCGTTTAGGAGCAGGGGAAAAAGAGGAGAATGCTGAGAATAAGTTGGACAGAAAGCAAAACAAACCTCAAATATATTAAAACAAGTGAACGAAGAGAGAAATTGATGAATGTGCTGGAGCAAAGGAGAGACAAAACAGGCAGATTAAAGTATTTCTAGACAGATAAGGTCAGCAAGAAACAGAAGAGGACGATCAAATAAGAGTTTTACACCAAAATTAAAAACAATTTTTTCGGAAAATTTGATCTTTGAAATTCAAATATAACAATCTTTTAGTAAAGAATTTTGAATCTCTCTTGATTATAACTGCAGGCAACTTACTAACTTACAGGCAACATTCATAAAAATATGTAAGGATATCAATTAACATAATCGTAACATTACCATGCAGAAATGGTAGCATTTCAAATAGCAGCCATCGTGGTAGAGATTCTCGAATTTTTCCTCGAAATAGATACAGCTGGAATCATCAAGATATTAATATGCTATCGCATGAGTAAGAGCATTCCCATTCTCCCTGGCTCTGAAACACAAGAGTGTTCTAAAACAAGAAAAGCTATTTATAGTGTAATAATTAAAAACAGCATTAGAAATTCTTTCAATTAAATCTTGTAATTTACATTGTTAACAACCTAACGATCTTTTCACCTCTCATTTCGAAGCAAATGGTTTGGCAATAACATCGACTTACATAAGCAATGAGTTAGCGCTCAAGAAAAAGAACGCGCTATAAAATCGAGTCAACGAGAGCAAGCAGGCAGAAGAGTTAATGAATGAAGCAAGCGAATGGAAAATAAGAATGGAAAAAATAAGTCGGGCTGTTTAAGATTCTTTAATCAGAATGCAGAAATAAACAGGAAACTCCCGCCAGAAAAACAAGATGCAGATATCAAAGCAAATTTGTTTTCATTCAAAGCCAATTACATAGATAATTATTTTAGATACTGCCTTCCGTGCGCTGAAACGGATATATACATAGAAGTTTACAGCCTACGACTGAATTTTATTGAATAATGAACATTTAAATAAGACCAAGTAAAATGTTTCCAATGTCTTCCTTCGCTGTTAAAGCAATCAAAGCTTGATGATCCGAAAATATCAAATAAATAATTCGATCAATTGGACCAACAAATGTCATTGCTGGAGTGCAATATCAACTAAATTCAATTACGCCTGTTTTTATCGCTAGTTGCTTTAAGGACAAGTAACTGCTGGAAATTACGTGGAGAAATACAGGGCACATAAAACTACAGACTAATAAGACTTATACCTGCAATGAAGAAATAATTAAAAGCAACTCACTTATTTTACATTCACAATGCATATAAACACGGTAGGAAATTAGAATATCTCAAAATCTGGAAATCAGTTTAGGGAAACTGATATAACTTTAGCAAAATGCAGAATAGATGCGAATACATATGCTATGCCCAAAGATCTGAGAATTTTAAATAACTGCTTCATAGATCAAATACCAGATCTACATACTTTCGAAAAGGTTAAAATCTTAACATTAACCGACCTTAAGTAAAATAATGGAGGAAAGGCGATCTGCGTGGTGGAAGACAGCATGTGTTAGCTATATGTAATAAAAGGGCAATAAATTCTCAGGCGTGTACGTATCACTAGCCTACTCTACTCCTCAACAGAATGTCATTCCTCTCCCACGCTGTCTCACCTCTATTCAAATTCTAGTAGCAATATGACCACAGTAAAACGTAGCCTAAGTCGCTGCATCATTGTCTTAGATATTTTTACCTTCTTTATGGGCCGCGTTGCTCATAAGTCTGAAGGACTTTAATAGGCCGTTTTGTTCGTTTGTTTCATCGCAGAATACGAAAGTCATGCACGATGAAACGGCTGAGTGAGCCGGTGCATATACGAGTATCACTCGTGATAAATACGATGGAGGTAGGGTAATTTGAATGAACAATAGGATAAACAGCATTCCTTTTAGAAAATAACGTGGACAGGTATTGATCGCAAAATAGATTCACATTCCCTCTGTTCTTTGGTACCCTTTACTTCTGAAATATTTCTTCCTGGTTTGTCAATTATTAGCGTAACGTATTTTTAAAATGTCAAAATTTCAAAAGTTTTGACGAAAAATATGAGTTCATAGTAAAATTAAAAATGAAGGAACTGAAATTTCAAGCTTGTTGCCCTAAGTTTCTGAGAAATTTAAAATCATCCTTTGAAGGGTTGATAAGTTACATTCACGTCAATGAATATTTTTTTGATATCACTGGCCCTCAAGGAAGAGAAAATAGTAAATGTTACATCCTCTTGCATCTACCTATCTCTACATCGCATAAAATCTCATCTCATCAGCACCATCATCGTTTAATATACGATAAATTTAATATACAAACAATTCGGCCAGTATTCCACGAGGAGATTGAATTTAAATCAGATTGTGGATATAAAATGAAATATTTAGTACATAAATTCATAAGAATATTGTCTCAAATCTACGTATCCGTAAGCCGCATCGAAAAACTCCCCAAAGTATCATTGCTACCACTATTACTCGTTAACAACCCGCGTACCTGCGGCATAACTGTACATATATTCTCAAAATAATTTTTACTACTATTAGCTATTACTATTTTGTAGGCAACCGGGCTTCTGTGTCAACCGGTAAATGACAAAATCGGATGAATAAATAATAGCTTAAATGAATTATTTTCGAGAAAAATAGATTCTCTTTCTGCTATCTGCGATGGACAGCACTAAATCCAAACTCATCATGGTTAGGAGTACCCAAACTATTCATTGCGTGCCTAATATAAATCAATGCCTATTGATTTAAGAGCTCCACATCAAACTATAGCTTAAGTTGTATCTGCCGAGCCGCTTTAACACTAACCATTTAGTCCGCCAGAATTGCATCTCAACTTCGTTTAAGTTATCTCCGTCATCGATCAACATTCCCCCACAGATCTCAATCCCTTCAGCATCCCCATATCCCTGTTTATTTTTACCCCAACGCAAGATTCGCTCAATATATTCCCCTTTTTACGCCCATGCGATATCCGACCTTCTCTCGTATAGATGTCATGCATTTATATATATATTGCTCCGAAGGAGAAGAAATCGGAATTCTCAGGATGGGATCGTGTGATTTATAGTATCTCATCTCCCTCTTTCCTCCAATCCACTGACTCGATTTTTCGTAAAGAAGTGGCTTCATTTTTCCCAAACACGCGATCCCATTGGTCCTTTGCAATCCTCTCGACTCAGCACCTCCCCCTCGCATTTTTGCTCCTCCGGTGTATGAAACGCATCCCATTTACTGCCAAAGAGCACTTGGATGAAATAAGCGATAAATCTAAAGTAATCATCCTCCGTTTCCCTATGTAAATGCGCGTTCATAATGGCAAATAATACAAAATGCAATCCATGAGAACGCGGAAGATAATGGAGTTTGTTTTAGGATATATATTATGAAAATGAGTCGTATTATCAAATTAATACGATTCAACCAACTTCATTTGTTGATTTCTTACTAAAAATTAACAATAAAATAGTACTATCATGATGTCGTATTTTTGATCAGCACGAAGTGACTTTTGATCAGCACGAAGGCTGACAATTATATTTAATAATCACTTTTGGAAAGACTGAAAATATCTACTGTAACTGGTACTTTGGATTATATAAGGGTTTTCATGAAATATTTTAGGCATTCATCTATCTGATGTTCGAAAATCTAGTAATATTTTAAGAAGGCCACAGGCGAGTCAATGAAATCAAACAACTTATTTCAACAGAATATTGAGATGGTGAACAAAATTAACATGAATATCTCTATGAGCCTCTTCAGCTAATTAAATCATATTTGTTTAAAAAATAGATTAATATAATATTATCAAATAAGAACACGTTATGAGTAGAAAATAAAAACTTTGATTGGCTGCAAGGCCGATTTGAAGGGAATTTAGAGTTTATTACTAAAGTAGCTTCGTTTCAAGAGTCTGAAAGGTCATATTCAAACAAGTATTTACCATCTCTATGGCATCGTGAAAAATTAGCTGTCTTTACCAGGATATCCTCCTTGGAATAATTCTTCTCCATCGTCTCGTTGAATACTGCATCTGCTGAGCAAGAACTTGAACCGATCAGTTTTTGACGCCTCAGATGCAGCATAAACTTTATGCTGAAAGCTATAGAACAGAATGTATTCCTATGCGAACGATTCTTATAGTCCCGGTAACTTGATACATTTGGTCATCGATGGCGAGTCGTAGTATATGCGATACGGGTTATAAAATGGTGAATAGGATGCGTTCGGGAGTGAGGCTCTTATGGAGAGCGAAATGCTCCAGCTATCGAGAGAATTGGCGGACAAAGACATGATCGGGAAGAGTTTTAAGAGTTTGAGGTCGTAGAAGCCAAACGAGTCTTTTATTCCGAATCACACCCGAAGGATTCTGCTTCTGTTGAGTTCTGCGATGAGTTTCACAATCGAAAATGGAATCGTCGGTTACAATACAAGCGGATATTTGAGAACGAAATAACTCAAAGCGTGATAATGTAGGAACCGCATAGAAGTAGCTATATGTATGTACCGCTATACATTCAAGTTCAATTCCTTGTTGTTACAAACGATTCAATTAACCACACCAATCTACCACTGCCTATTTCGTGAATATTTACATTCTTTCATAAGACCCTGTCCGATATTACCTCCACCATACTGGCTGTATCAGAAGATAACTTATGCAGCCATGCATAGTTAAATCGAACCGAGCTCGGTTGCGTTTAACAATCCTGCAGTCGTTACAGAGAATGGGAAATGAGGTAAAGCGTTGCATAATTTGGAAAGTTTTTCAGTTTCGAAACTGATGGTTTTGTGAATTCTTCTAAGCCGTCGTGTGGGCAAAGAACTTTACCTCAGATGGGTGAAAGCCTATGAGAAGATGAATCTCGTAAACAGATTATTCAGATTCCGATCAATTTGCGAAGAAACATAGGAGCTGAAAACGAAGAGCGAAACGGCATTGAAACATCGTTGCCCAGTAGATCCTCTCACAACAATGCTAATAGTCAATCAGTTATTATTATTATTTTTTTAACTTTCAATCCAAAGGAGGTCGGTTCCCGATCAAATAAAGAAATTAACGAAATGCAGATATGATGTATTGAAACTTATACGTACTTACCGCAACATTTGGAAGGCCTAGATGTATTATTGCTCTTTTATAGTGCAACATTGAGAACTTTGGCACCTATCGAACTAATATCATTTCATCTAAACCATTAACTCCTAGAGGTGCGAGGGGCTTTTTCGGAAGCTGACTTTTGGAGTATGGCAGAGGATTCTAGCATACTAAAACCTATGATTTTTTCCACAATCTTTCATAACCTTGTAGCTTTCGAGGACAAATGAGTTTCTGGATGAACTGAAACTTTATCGCATTTAAAGGTATGCTTTCTACATATTGGTGGATAAATAGTAAGCGATGGATTCCATTGAAGGTTTTTTCCAAAGAGGTACGGTGATATCCACAGGAAGAAACCGAGCTGGGCAAGTATCAACTGCATTCCGTTTCAAACGCAGAAGTCGTATATTTCTATCACCCCTAGATTAGTCTATCGCCGATAATTATCGGCGGATTCTTATCTTGTTGCCCATCGTCTCTCTCCGATCAATTGGCTGATACTGGGCTTAACAAAGCGAGATAACATTAGAGAATCGCTATGTAGCGATTTTGCAGGGATTTCTTTAATTGCCGTTTTTATTTTGATCTTATTATGTTCTGCATTTTGTCATGCAGATTAATATTTTAATAGATTGCCGTTTTTGGGTACGGGTATGGAATTGAAGGGGTAGTGGCTTTCAGAAGTTTAGCTAAACACAGATCTGGAAGATGAACCTCATGCATCAGAACTAAGCTCTAATTTTTATCATCTCTGTTATGAGACTGCAAATTTAGTAAAACCGATGCCGATCTTGTTCTCTGTGTTTTAATTTATTTTAAGAATAGAATCCGATGAGTTACGCCTCATTCGTTGAAATAATTTCTTTGTCGTAATCAGATAAATGCTTGCGCTGCCACCTGGCTAGAAAGCCAAATTGAAGTGAAAATGAAAATAAATAAACTTAAAGTTTCCTTTATAACAACCTAATCACAAACGAACATACATGTAAAATATAAAACAAGCCATTCCATGGGAATTGTCAAATATACTCTAGATAACGACTAAATTTAATTTTAGAAATACTTATAAATAACTTTAACTTATTAAATGAAATGTAGCTAACATATTAAAAACATCCTTAAAGAAAGGCTCAATAAACTTTATGCGAGCACACGTATTTATATTGATTTAATTGTATTCTGATTACTTTCGTGGCTCAAGGATACAACTCTCTCTAATAGGATACAACCAAACTTAAGGCCGGTATTATAATGTACGCATAAAAAGGACCCTAAGTAAAGTTCACTTTAGGGCCCGGTATTGTAATATTTTGTTGAGGTGAAGATTGTAGTTAATCTCCCTCATATATTCTGGATTAGCATGAAGATTAACTAATTAATACTAATTAATTTAAATAATTTATACTTTAACAAAATAATATAATGCCTTGCCCTAAAAAACATTAATGAACATTAGTAGAAGTTCAATTAAAGTATGAATTATAATACCGGCCCTTAGGGTCATTTCCTATTAAAATTAAGAAAATACAACTAACCCTCATAACTACATATAAATCACATGTCTTAATGCATCTTAAAAAATCACATGGCACATATCGCGGTTACGTAAATCAGAAAGGAAATGAGTTTGTCGTCAACTACCCATGTCATGGTAGTGTCATTCTTTGAAGTTATTCGCTTCATTTTGCGTTTTCTAGCGACTTTCACAAAAATTCTTCAAGTTCTAGCGCATGTATTTTGCAAATAACTACATTACATTTCTCTCTTTCAGATATTTTTGTTGGAATTCCTTCCCTGGACTGGCATATTCAATAACATTCCAAAACCAAAAGTTTGCCTTCTCTCTCTAGGCTGAAGTACGCGTTTTTTGTCGCACCTTTGAGAAAAGAAAATTGTCGTAGGGACGAGGTCGGTGATCGGCAGGAGGTGTTACGGAGGCGGTTTTAATGTACGGCCACACGCCTGAGACACGGGGAAAGGGAATTGTTTCCAAAAGCGGCAGACCGCATCGTCCCTCGAGGGCGATATGCGTCCCTGCCTTCACACCCCCTCTCAAAATAAAACTTTATACGTCCCTTTGAGGTGATAAGTAAAACCATACCTCCTAAATCCTGCGGAAAAAAAGAGCATATTGTCATTGAGGCAAGGAAGTCGTCGCTAGCAGACAACGTATTCTCAGATACGGCAGTAACGTGGACCCCACGCGATTGAGGTAATTGGAATGTTTCTAATTTTGAGGGGAAAGTTTTCGAATTCCGGGTTATATACGAGGAGCAAAGAAACTGAATGTGGCGCGAATGTGGTAGAAGCACTTGAGATAAAAAAAAGACTTGAGGAAAGAGGGCGTAAATATAATGGGGGAACTTTTGGTAAAGAAGAAAATGTCTCTCTTGAAATCTGTGAGAGATTCTATGGTAGGGGAGCGCGGGTTATGTGATGAAGGAGATGCGATTTCATATTGGGTGGTGATAGGAAAAGGAAAGAGGTTTTCCGAGTGGATTGAAACTGAATCGCTTCCAACCTGTATTGCCATGGAGATGGAAGTGTCTCAAAAGTATGCGATTGAAAGGGAATCTCGAAGTGGTTCCTGAAATAACAACCGTTTTCTCGAGTTTTCCGGAGTGAAACGATAACTTGGAAGGAATCCCCTATAAGCTAATACTTCCGAAAGAAAATAGTACACCACCCTAAAATACTTTACAGTATCCCTTGGTAGAATAGATAAGTATGGGTGACAGCAATAGTTTAGTGGTGTTCCATAAGAAAAATATGCTCCATAGGTTACCAAATCTCACGCTCCTGAAAAGTATGCATTATAAAAATGTTATTATCTACTTTACAAAATTATTCTTTATGAATATTTGAAAGAGGGGAAATTGGGATATATGCTGCGATTACAAAATAAATTCAGAGAAAGTACATGTGCGAAAGACGGAATTGGGAAAATGTAACCTCTTATTCGCCCAATCCAATCATGAACCCAGAGTTAGAGAGAAAGAAGCGAAGTCACATGAAGCAAAATACTCATTCTTTCGCAAACGGACTGCGATAGAAATAAACAAAAGAAATAGAAAGATCGCTTGTTGTTTATACCCTCCAATATACGTCTATACCATCTTATGAATATAAAGTTTGTAAGCTTAGGATCTGCAATATTAAGTTATCCATAACTAAAATTGTCTGTTTTAGTAGACCTCTTCGTGAGAAAAATCGAATAAAAAAGGGTTGTTTATTATACAATTGCGAGCCAAAATATGACTCGCTAATGATTTTTAGCTGGAACCAAACTCCTTCAGAAGTTTGGCAAATGAATCTTTATCTAATGGGTTTGCAGGACACGCCTATACATAACAAATTTTGTACCTATCAAATATGATATCGTAGTGGAAGCAATATACCTGATGGATGATCAACTTTAGCAATATTCCCATATCCTCAATAGCAGCGAAGCACATGCTTATATTTCCTTGGTGTTTATGAAGATGTAGCAGTGATTTATCCCTTATTACATTACGAATATGTGAACCTGCGAGAATTTTATATCCATAGGATAGCATCAACGCCCCATACATCTTTTAGAGGTAATATCACCCAGAATTCTCTCTACGTATTATTGTGGCCATATACATTTCATCCATATTTCCCCCAACATAAACTCGTCATACGTATATGGAAAACTTTAACCCAAAATGCACTCACATCAGGAAAGGGACCGAGTCCGGAGGATTTATACAGGGAGGAAGAAAAAAATCCTATTTGAATCTATATGTTTATGTTAGCCAGAGAACGAAGAGGGCAAAGCGGTCTCATCCCTCTCGTAAACTTCATAACTTCCGTAAAACTTATTTCGGGATATCGAGTGACCGAAAGCGAGAAAAAAGAGGAGAAAGAGATATGTACTCTTCGGGAAGGGTCCACGAATTGTTTGGGCAGCAAGCAGATACTCCCTCTGGGCATCTCCCAGTCCGAACGGGGCTCAATATAAGAAGAGAAACAAATCCAGATCCAGCTCGAAATCGAACGTATCTTTGGAAATAGAAAAGGGACGAGGAAAGAAATTGGTTGACGTGGAATCGGCTTTAACAAGTGGCGAGTGTCGCAGTTTCGAGGAAAAGCGTTTCGAACCCCTTCCCTCTTTGCTAACCACCTAAGACGTATCCTCCCACGCCTTGCAGAAGGCCGGAGGTGCGGTAGGGGAGCCTTGCGGCACACCCCTGCCCGAAAAGGCGGCGGCGATGGGTTGGATAGGGCGGATGGCGATTTCAGGGGAGGATGAAGTAAAGAATATAAAGTCCAGAGTGGGAAATGAAACGTAAAAGGAAAGGACGCACAAAACTACCAGCCAGGGACCCGTTTTAAAGTTTTACCGTCTCAGAGACAAATGGAATGGAAATAAATGGAGGGACGGAAAAATAAATACAACAAAAAAATAAAAAGGAAGAAGATATTCGATTCCCCGATTCTGGTTTTGGTGCCCTTTCTCACTCCAGCGCGGGGACTTCGCTCCTCCATCTGGCCGAAGAACTGAGAACCTTTATTTCGATTCTACGTGCTTTCCTCTTTCCCTAAACCAGTCCTTTCTACATCGGTCCTATTGTTTCCCTCGTCCTCGATATCTCTATTCTCCTTGCCTTCCTTATAGTCCATTGTTTTCCCTGCCATTTTATGTCTAAAATGGTCGCCAAATTTTGGAAAAATATTACGCGACTGTAAAAATATTACGCGGCTGTAAAAATATTACCGAGTTATTTTTTAAAATAATATTCTGGTCATCGAAAAAACTGAGAAGTATTTTACATGAAATTCAATAAAAAGATTTACCTTACTGACCCGCTTTGCGCTTTGTAATTAATTTTTAAAATATGGATTCGAAATTAATAATTTATTTCTCGTTAGTTTAATTCGGGAAAGAAATACAATAACTGTAAGTAATGCCTTCGACAGCACGATTAAATTATGCTGTGATTTCATCTCAAAATAACGAATTGGATTTTTTCATTTAGACCAAATGTAAGCATCTCTATCAATAAGTGTGTAATCCATTCACAGCCAAATTCAAACTCCAGTATCTCTCATGCATAATCATCATACCATACACTCTCTACCATTAACTAAAACCTATAGTCTGATCACAAGGATTTAGTTGATATTAACATTGATAGTAAACGTCTACGTCGACCATGCTGGATACGCCGATCAGGCCCTATGAGTAATAAACAGCAAAATGGACGCTAGGAGTAGTCGCTTCAGAAATGCAGTTTTTCCCTCTTCCCAAAGGTCGAAAAGCTAATACGTTCTTTGTAGTGTCGCGGTTTTTTCTTCGTCGATGCTCGCATTTTGAGATAAATCAAAAACTTTCTCTTCATTTACCTGTTTTAGTATATTCGCCAAGTTTTCCAGAGTACGATTATTTGGATAATTCGTTCACTACCTCGGTTTTTCCATGGAAATAATGTTCGTATTCTTCCGTTTCTTTCTTCAAGCTTCGTATTCCCAAAAGCGATGTTCACCCTTTACGAACTGTTACCAAATTAAATGTTGATGATTAGATGACTT
Organism: Ladona fulva; assembly: GCA_000376725.2. Taxonomy (NCBI): domain Eukaryota; kingdom Metazoa; phylum Arthropoda; class Insecta; order Odonata; family Libellulidae; genus Ladona; species Ladona fulva. Next base: position 353,611 of record KZ308466.1, on the reverse strand, counting down.
AGAACTCTGACTTAACGAGATATTCGCGCTACCACTTCGGCCGATCCTACTATGAGTGTAAAATACGAAGAGATATAGATGTGAAGACAAGTCATTTTAGGGACTCATTATTTCTACGAACGATGCGTGACAACAATAAGCTAAATAGGTAACTCGAGCGCTCGATGTTTACACCTCTGCCAAACGCCGAAAGGAAGCTTACAAGGTATTTATGTAGATGTACGTTTTTTTGAGCATAACTTGATTTTATATTTTGCTGGTTGAATAAATCGTATTCCTTCCTTCTGAAGTCAATGTTTTCTGGTCATCTCGCTGATAATTGACGTCTCTCTGCATCTGCATGAATGTGAGCTATCTGAATGAAGAGGTCTGTCTAGCAAAGCCAGTAAGGCGACGAGAGAATACACCTACCTGGGTCATTGCACTCGAAGAAATGACGCGCCATGGACGTTATTTTTACTTTTATATTTTCTACATCTTTAACTTCTCTACCCCTTTATCAGTTTCCATAATAAATATTTTGAATGTCCCTTGCGATACGAAGCAAGCGACAATCTATGTAATACTGTTATCATTTGCTTCTAACTGTACTTCATTAAATGTCACTTAATAAAAATATTTCTTAAACTCTTTTACATTGATAACACCTTACATATTTTGCAGCAACATTTGATATAATAATCGTCATTATCACATAATTTACTACCAGATCTAATTTCCAATTTCAAGAAAATCCTACAACAAACTGAATTTAATTTTCTTACTGAAAAAATTAAAATAAATAAATAACTATTAAGCCTTGTTTACTTTAAGGAACATTATAAGTTTATATACAAACTTCCGACCTACCTAGCGCATGTGTTATACTTGCAATTCTTTTGATCAATATTAAAACGATCGATACAAAAAACTTCGAATATTGGCAAAGTTGTTATCATTTTCAAGCTGTTTCTATATTTTCAGTCCCATGAATCCATCCCTTACCCCACATTTTAATGAAAAAAAATTTCAAGTTATTTAGACTCATCAGCTTCAACCCCCTGAACCCCTACGGTTAAAAAAAAATGTCCCGTAATTTCTTAAGAATGGTCAATTACCCTTTTATAACATACTCTAAAATCCTTTTTCTTTTACGAATTTATTGTAATTCTTCTTCTTCTATCATGAATCTCATTTTTGAACCAAAATGTTGTGGTACGATAGCATACCAATTGTTGATTATATGTACTTTCAAGAGCTCCAATCCCGAAATCCCATTTCTAAAATACAACTTAGTCTTATCCTCCCGGTAAAGCAATACTCTGCAAAAAGGACTGAATCAATTTTTTCTTGAACCCATAACTGAGTTCACTTTTCCTCTTTCTTATTCTCCAACCACCGATGAGTGTTTAGTAAAGGTCTGAGGCGCTAAGGCCAGATCGAGGCACCTTCCAGAAAATATTGTTGTATAAACGAAAAGTAACCATTTTTGTCATGAAGCGCATAGCACAAATTATAATACATTGGATGTTTAATGGCTGTATTTTGCCCAGAATAAAAAACTTTTACTGATTGTGAGACGTAGTAATAATTATTGTTACTTATGGAAATGGAAAAAGTGTACCTAGTTCTATTTACATGTCTAACGATAATTCTTTCTACCGGTTGTAATTTACTAATGGAAATATATTCCATACAAAAGTATCCAATTAATGTGTAAATATCGTATATGGCTGCTCAGTGTCACTTTCATTGGACCCCTCTTTTGGATGAAATCCCCCTATGAATGGCATCGTCATGGTTAAAGCATCTGTCCGGAAAGAGAAAGATTCCAGGTTCGAGTTCTGGTCCTATCAGATATTTTTCACGTCCGTTTTTCCTTGGGATTTTCGTAGGTGCGCGCCATCACGTGCAAAGTTACCTCTACCCTTTTCCTTGTAGAATATTTATCATGTTCTAGATTTTATATTATCTTTTTTGATTTGATCTTAACCGAACTTCTCTGAGATTATTTTCTTAAATCCCGATCCATTCTTCTTCATTCTTTTTTCTGTTATATTTCTCTAATTTCCACTCAGTTTTATATCATAGCCTCATTCGTGTATACCTCATTGTTCACCATTCCCTCCCTTTAACATACCTTCATATGCCCTCCTACTTCACAAAACTACAATCCATCCACCCCTTCCTACCTTCACCCTTTGACTCTGCTTCCCTTTGTATTTTACCCAGTCTTTCAGCAATTACTTTCCCTTCTCCCATTCGATTCTTCTCTCCCTTCCAAAGTGTTACCATTCCCTGCCCTCGCCACAGACCGACCGCATCGACACCTCTAATCTGATCGAAGCCGCTTATTCGTCCAATTCGAAGAGTGTTCTCTTGGGAAAAGCGTTGAAGAGGTCCACGGGGAAACGATGGGGCCAAAGAGAAGGTTTTGCGACCTACAGGAGAGCGGAAGGATGTCTTTTACGATCTACGCAATAGCTGGATACACAAATAAATTATATCCCGCGATTGAACTAGATGAGTAAATTGCGGGAGACGGCTTACAAAATCGAAAAGAGGAACGAAAGCATTTTTCCTTGCAAACTACTAACCCATACGAAATACTGGCGTTTCAGTAGTTGTGAGTGTATGGCTGTTTCTTCCTTCTTGCTTTAAAGTGAGTAATGACACATATGCTTGATTTGTAGACGAAGAAATAGAACTAGGGAAAAGAAATATGTCTTCTGAAGAAAGTTTCGAACCACACCGCACTATAATTATTAACGAATATAGGTTTTCCAGTAATACCCAGAAAAACTTCCAGGTATGACTGGAAACTATTCCAACTGTTATAATATTTTTTTAACTAAATATTTCCAACTACCGAAATATTTGCTATCCGGAATGAAATTCCCATATACTTTTCCTATTTTCCATACACATACTAAGGTAAACACTGTCAGACTACCTCACCTATGGATATAAAAACAAAATTGGAAGTATCCATTTGTTATAGTCTACTGAAAAGTTTCCTATACGCGAACATATGCGAGCATACTTGGGGATATTAGTTAGCCGAACCCGTTTTCGTTATCCGAGTCCTTAAAACAGAGAATATTTTTTCTAAGCCGAAAAATTCCTTAGTAGAGTGACTCTTTAGCCGAAGTATCATGGTATTTTAATTAATGTCATATTTTTTAATGGTGTTCAAAAGTAACCGAAGGAAAATGTCGAGCTCTATGGAATTATCGCTTAGTTTTACAAGCTTCTTATAATGCTGGGTTTACAATAATATTATTGAAAATTCAACATTATTTTCTTCTTTATTGATTTGAAAACTGTAGCAAACTTGCAATGAAGTGTAGGTTCTAATTATTACTTAGCTATCACTTGTCTCTCCGCAGAAAAGTGGTGCGGACAGGGTGCAAAGCGTATTTTACGGCACCTGCTTATCGGCGAGTTGGCAATAGGGACGGCCCGTGCAATTTAGATGCACTAAAGAAGGTGCCTTTTAGGCGCCCTCGGCAGTGAATAGCTGTTGGAGATTGCTAATTTTCAAACAGGTGAATCCACAGCCATATCCTTTTCACCATGAACGATAAGCTAATTATGTTAAATTATTTATTTAGAATATATTCTAAAATTACCGTCTAAAACCGATGTCGAATACCGTTCGATATTGATGTTGAGCTTTGTGAAAGGGCTCCTTAACTTGGAAATCTTGGTCCGCTATGTTCTTAACGTTAGTCCTCACTGCTATCAGAAATGGCCTTGTGATTAATGCTTAAAAGGTCAACCTGATGCATATTTGATTCCTTAATTATTACTGCTAATTAACCATACGACATATGAGCATAAGCTTCGACCAAAAGTATTAAAAGAAAATTTAATCATGAAATTTCATTTTTTTATCATGAATTTATAATTTAAAAGTGAGAATNACATACCAACATTCTGTTACACATAAACTGGAGAAGGTAATTAATTCAGAAGATTACATTCGTACCTTTGGTTGAGCAACTTCCGTAATTATACTTACTCTAGCGATAAATCTCAATCTCGACAAAACGTTTGTTTGAACTGCTCTATGGGAAAGAGCATAAGCTTCGACCAAAAGTATTAAAAGAAAATTTAATCATGAAATTTCATTTTTTTATCATGAATTTATAATTTAAAAGTGAGAATATAAAACACACTTAATGATCATAAAACAACCACCATTGATCCTCTTTTAAGCTAAAAATGAATAATTTTATACTTAATTTCATGCCCAGCAATCATAAATCATCGGTCTCGATTTCTTGAGTATCTACACCGCTTGATCATAATTGAATTAATTTCTTTACTGATTTCACTCGATCTTTGATACTTGAACACGGTCAAACAAACGAAATCATAAGCAATTTTTACAAAAACACAAGTTTCTATCACTGCAAGTCGTTATTTGTGGCAATTCTTTTTCCTGCTATGACTACTTTCCTCACTATATATATAATCAGTTTTAAATTTTATCGTGAAAGCTAGCCTGATTTCACAGAAATTAATATTAAATAGTTAACCTTTCATCCTATATACCATTAATTTTAATACAAATGAAATCCCACTTCAAAAATGACTGAGCTTAATTTAAACTTCAAATTAAGGATAAAATTATTATTTATTATTAATAATAAAATTCATACCTAACTTGTCGTAAAAAATTATTAAAATCAATCATGTTAGCATTTAAAGCTAAGAATGTATAAGTGATTCCAAAAAAAGATAACACAATCAAATTATACTGAAGATTATGGATCACGGAAGACTAATAAAACTTCCTTTTTACTCCGAATTTCAGCTAAAAATGCATTCATCTCCAAAAATCTTTCCTTTTTTCAGAGTACTGATATATATCTTGATATTTTATCGCCTAGATTGTGAAAACGTAACGATAAATGTCCATGGACCAAAAATAGTCCGAGTAAGAAACATTTAAACTTGGTCGTAAGTTGGTGTCTGCGAATTGTCTGTCATAACATTAAGTACCCGAATCACAGTAAATTTTCTCTCCCTTCAAAAAGACTAATATCTTCTCAGCGTTACTTTGAAAAAGGTCGAAATTCCTAATGCATTCCTATGGGAAAACGCATGAAGTCGGCTTTAACAATCGCGACTGCTTGTTTACAGCCATGAATATTTAGAAAAAATGTTTTGTCCAAAATTTCGTTATCTCGAATCCAAAGCCATACTTCCTGACAAATTCTCCCTTTGTTCAGTACTTAACTCGACTTAGTAGGACCATTATTTATATTTTAATTCTGCAAAAAAAAAGGAAACTCTCAAATAAAAGATCTTTACATGCATTTTTGTGATAGTATTTTCGAATGATTTGGAGATTAACCAAGGATATTTTTGGTAAAAAATATTGATAATAATAGGTTTATTAGCCATCCAATGAGCCCCTAAATGTCATAATTCTATACTGTAAGTGAAATCAATTATCAAAAACTGCTCCCCTGCATTTTTGTGGAGAGCTACTGACATCGAATGAATAAATATATATCTACACGACGTTGATGACTGCATATTTAATTCTTTTCTAATATTTAATTCTTCGTGAATAAGGCTAACCGCATGAAAAACGATCGCCGGGTACTCAGGAAGTTCGTCTTTTAGTTTTTTTTTTAATATTATTCCCTGAATATGTTGACTATCTTGTGCAGGGACGTAGCAAGGATTTGTCCAAGAGTTACGAGCCAAGGATTAATCACTACATTGTCTGCAATCCAGGGGCAGGAAACTACCGCCCAAATAAACTGATTTATTTTAACGTGCATACCATGCAAACTTCCTGCTGTGATTGAATGGCATAATTGCGATAGGCAACCATCTCGCATGCTTTCGTTTATTGTTGGCTCGGTTTCCATGGGGGGTTCGAACCCCCTTGGCTACGTCTCTAGTATTATAGCTAGAATATAAAACAAGAAGCTGATTTCTATTAGGACAGTTTATAGCCAAATGTATAATAAAATATCTATTAGAAGACCACGGAAGCTCTAATAGAATAAATACAGGATCATATCAATGATCACAGAAGGTTGCGAATCTAGAGAATAGAAAAAGACTGACGAGCGCTGAGGCAGAAGATAATGGAGAACTAGGCTCAATCTTGAGCTATAACACCATTAGTAAAAGAGATAAAGAAGCTCACTTAGGTAGATACGGTCAGAGAAACAAAAACAATTCAACGAAAAATGTACAATGAAAATGAAATTAGTTGGTTTTTATATGTGGAATAATGAGAAAAAAAAGAATCTTCGCTAGCATGATGAGCGGTTGTTAAATCTTTATTCATAACAGAATCGAGATTATTTCAGAATTGTAACTTTTTATTCCTTTTTTAGAGTTTTTTGAAATAGCAAGAACTGTTAAAAATATATTGCAGTAAAGTGTAATGGAATTAAATATGCTATTACTTAAATAAAGAAATCACAAATGTGTGCAATCACTAATTTATTATCATAACAATAGTGAGTTTTTCAGAATTTTTAATCCTTTGAAATTGAATGAGAGAAACATATGAATAGCGCGCAGAGATGAAGAAAATTTTATAGGAAGACCTAGTATTAGAAGCGAATGCAATCTTTCTGGCGCTATAACTCTCAGATACATAATATATAAAATAGGTACAGATAATGGTTCTTTATTCCTTTTGACGTATTGATTTAGCAGACAATTTTACACATATTAATATTAATAACATGATATTTCTTCTATTGAACATACCAACATTCTGTTACACATAAACTGGAGAAGGTAATTAATTCAGAAGATTACATTCGTACCTTTGGTTGAGCAACTTCCGTAATTATACTTACTCTAGCGATAAATCTCAATCTCGACAAAACGTTTGTTTGAACTGCTCTATGGGAAAGATAATTGTTAAATTATAGTAATTATAAAGAGGTTAAGAGATATAAATTAAACATATCGCAAGTGTTACTACAAATGCGGCATTCGAAAAATCCAGGGAATTCGTGCGTCGATATGAACCGGAGGAGCAAATTACTTCTAAATACTCCTCTCAGTGGGGTACTTTGCGAGACGTTTTTTTCATTTAGCGACTTCCGAAGGAATTCTAACAGCGACAATTATAAGACGGCGTCCCGCGCAATATTATAAATCACTGTGTTCAGGGAATAAAAAGAGCAATTATTTCTTCTTTTCCGACGTCCATTTATGGCGCAGAATAGTACAAATTTAAAGAACTTGTTCCTAAGTTGTCTAGGATGACGAAAGTGATTACGAAATCATACCGTATCTCCAACAGAACGATTGGTCGCCCATCTTAAAATCCCCGAAACCGATAGAGGGAAGAAATAGTTTCGTAAGGCTCCCTAGCTAGTCTCCCATAAGTAAGCTCTTGGTGCCCTGCATGATATAAAAGAGAATCTTTTGCTTCTAATTTAATATTATACTTTCAGAGATATGTTACCATGTTCGGACGAAGACGTTTAGTTTCCATGTTCTTTTAAAAAATTGAACCCGAACTGTAACTAAGAAAGGTATGTTTTAGTGCGCCCAAAACTTTGAGATAATGTTAGTAAGCTGTGGAAAAAAGTGGTTCCCAAGATAATACAAGGGCCGATGAAAATGAGAGTGATATATGGACATAAGATTTCAACGCTGAAGTAAAAAAATGGTCAAAATATCGAAATTCGAATTCGAAAAAAGATAACAGTTTTCCACTGTTAATACTAAGCTACTTTAGAAGATTTTTTAAGATTTATTTTTAAGTTATATTTCGCATTTTTAATAAAATTATAAATGTATAAATGATGATAGGTGGACAAACATTTCAGCTGAGGTAGGGGACTATGGACTTCGGTGTTAAGCCAAAAAATAGCTGATAATAAACATCAACTCCACTTATTAACATTATTATGCTTTTGATATCAGTTACACTAATATATTACTCTGTATATAATTTTATAAACCTTACTTTAATAATTTAATCCTTTCATTTTCCTGTTCTAAGGCAACGGAAGGAATCAAACATTCATTGGATATGTAACAGCTTTTGAAACAATGAGAGAGATTTAAATATTTCTGAAAACAGAAATTATCATGTCATAATTTTCATATTCCTTTGAAGAAACGGACGTGAAAAAAGTCTAGCGGAACCGGAACTCGAACACGGATCTTCCTCTTTCCGAGTGATTGCCCTAGCCAATTGAGGTGTCGTGCCAGCACAATGGCACATGTCTACTACGATAACTCAATTAGCTGGAGCAGTCACCCACAAAGTGAAAGATCCAGGATCGACTCCCGATCCTGCCAGACTTTTTTCATGCCAGTTTCTCCTTGGGAATATTCCTAGGCGCACTCCTTACTGAGCAAAGTCAGCTCTTATCCTATTCCTTATAACTTTGAACTTAATCGCATATCTAATCGAGATTCCGCAGTTTAGGCCTTACCCTATCAATTGCCATTATACCGAAATTATCTACACCTATAAGCTGCAAATAAATTTCGTTCTACCATTTTCCGTTTGACCAACTTTCCAATTCCCTGTTATACGTTTGGTGTTATTGGGGTTATGTACTATTAAATTCTCAGTCTATCTATCTTTTCCCGAATAAAAAATGGAATTTGGACAGAATTACGAGTCTATTGATGTATTAATGTATTATGTAGTATGGATCCGTATCTTGATTTCAAAAGCATCAACTGGAAAGATCTTAGGTCGGTTGATTTGAAATATAATCGGATTCGATAAATTCAAACTCTCGTGATGGATAAAATGTAGTTGGAAACTAATAAAATATTATCAAAAATTACCCAAAAATACTTTTTAATATTTATTTGCTACCCAAAGCTAATAAAAAACTCTTTCTGAGATTTCTAAAAGTTTCCCATATAAAACCAGCTGATTTGATGCGCTAGTGAACGTTACAGCAAACCTATCTGGAATTCAACTTCCAAATTCCATCGCTGCAAGCGACATATTTCAGCTCTCGAGTATATTTCTCATTGTTTGAAAAGGCTTGGCAAAAATTCCTGCTCGTGGCAATCGTGCATTTCCCGCTATGATTGTGAATCTGGTGAAAGGAATTCGAAAAGTACCATTACTTATTGCTCATAGCACCATCTAATTTCTCTTTTCCGATTTGATGGTTCTCTCCGGTTACGAGGCCATAATAAGAGCCTGAACAACTGGAAATTTTACCAAGAAGGAATCTTCTGAACGTAGGGGAAAATCCGGTGACATTCTTACTGGAGTTACTTAGCGTAATATCAGAACCATTATTCAATTTTACCCCGCGTTCTTCCTCATTTTTTTCAAACGATATAATTAAGTGAGCAAAGCGAGAATAAAGTTGTGCTCGTTCGAATGGCTTACGGCGCTTGAACTCCAAGAAGGGAATGAGAGAAGCGATCGACCGAAAGGGAGGCAAAAAACCAATGACAAATTTGAAGCGAAGAATAATACCTTCCCATTGCTGGAGACATAAATTGAAGAGAAGAGGACGCGCATAAAACTGGTAAACACGGCGTCTACTAGGAAATCACGGGGGGAATAAATAAATTGTACGGAGAGAAATAGACGGAGGTACAGAGAGAAGAGAAAAGAGAACGATACGCAAAGAGGGAGTGTTACAAGAGACTTTAGAGAGCACGTACATACAAGGAAAGGGGACACTGAATACGAACAGAAGAAGTAAAGTCGGTAGATTAAGTATTTAAAAATAATAAAGGGAGCATTTTTAAAGATATGTGAATGTGATTAAATTGAAATATGTACACAAGGATAGCATAATACGGAATAGGATTGTGACTATAAAAGTAATAACGTGCTAGCTCCGAAATAGAAAATAATAATTTTCGTATATAATATAGATAATAACGATATCCCGGAAGTTATTAAAGGAAAACTACCTGAGAACTACTGAGAAACTACATTAAATATCAGAGAAATGCGACTTAGAAAAACCTGTTACATACTTAAAATCCAGAACAGAGTGAAAAAGTTATGGTAAGTTTAGGTATGTTTAAATAATTAACTCTCTCTTTTAGGGGGAGATTGAGACTAATTTATCGTCTTACATCAAACCCTTTGTTACTGAAATTTTAAAAGGAAAATATAACTATAAATTAAACATATCGCAAGTGTTACTACAAATGCGGCATTCGAAAAATCCAGGGAATTCGTGCGTCGATATGAACCGGAGGAGCAAATTACTTCTAAATACTCCTCTCAGTGGGGTACTTTGCGAGACNAAGTACATTCTATAAATCAAAGTTTTTCAACCCAAATCCTCTCTGGTACTTGTAATTTGTGATGAATCGTTTAAACCCTGAAGAGTCATATACTGCAGAATTACATGTTGTCTCTCCACACTGTTACTACTTATATAACTATTTTTTGGAATTTATAACATGTAAAGACACATCAAGAAATGCATTTTATTATTTTTTTCGATGCAATTTAATTATTCTGAAATGAATTACATTAAACATCCTGTTTATGTCAGTATTAGTAGAGAAACGAACTCAAGGAGATGATTAAAAGTATTTCAATTCCCGTAACTACGACAAAGACTGAATATGAACATTTTCCCGGACATGTGCCTGATGCTTCCCCGTTATTCCCTACTTCCCCGAATCTTTCATCCACATAGTAATAAATTTCCTGGTTTTGTACCATCGGTCGCCGGACACCCTAATTACACCTGATATTTATTTTGTATAAAAATTTAGAAATCTTAAACTAGAGGAGTCTAAGGCCCATATGAATGTTTTTTCTACTAATTAAACACGAGTTACAAGATTATATCAGAAAGAATTCTCAACATCTCTGTGCAGATACACTGTTTGTTTCTCTAACCATACCTTTATAGTTTCTTGAAATCCAAATAGCGTATTATTCCGAACATTACAAAACGTTTTAATGTGTAGTATAAGTTCTACATGTGTAAATGTAGTATAATTTTTATATGTGTATAATAATGCAAAACTTTTTAACGATTATTGTAAATCATTTTTAACGATAGTGTAAATATGTGAGTCCAAGGAATAACTTTATAATATATTACTTTTAATGTCTAACTGAAATTTGTAATGTATTGCCTAAGAGAGGTTTTCCTGTCGTCTTTGGGCATATGCCAGGCAATTACAATGATAATTAATAACAGTTATACTAATCTCCAGCGTTACCACCTGGCCAGAAAGCCAAATCGCATCGTGGGTACATACATATAAATGAATAAAAGACGAAAGCTAAATCGAGTGTTTAAAGTTTCTTAGTAATTTTATGACAGAAAAAAACACTGCAAGGGAACAACCTGGGTAAGGGTGTGTGAAAAACCTGAGAAAAATACTGGGAGATACAACTAAAATTTTTAAAAGAAATATCTCTGGAGGATAACTGAATTAAACTGAACTAAATTAAAATAACTGAACTTAAATCAAAATGAGTGATAAAATTACGAAAATAATTAATAGAATAATACGACTGAATTAGTTTCAAGGTTGCTGCATAAATTCTATGTGAATAATAATGTAGAAAAATAACAAGAAAAGAGGATATATTGCTGATTGTATGTAAGAACTTTGTCATAATGTATTCACGTAAAAATATAGCAATTAAAGTGAATGCTTCACAAAAGATGTTAGGAAGCAATGAAAATAGAAGGAGATTACCGAAAACTTATACCCATATTTAATGATTAGCAAGGATATAATTTTCCATTATTTAGTAGGAGTGCATTAAATTTAACATCTCCATGGCTACCCTATCGAAAGCCAGACTTACTCACAACTGTTTAGATCCAAAATCAAGGAAACCAATTGACAAAATTGATAGTAGGAAAATAGGTAAAAACTGGATAATAAGAAAATTAACTGCATTGGTTTCATACTGACAGGATCATAAATGATTTTTTTGCAATCATGCAACTTATTCTCTTAAACTTTCAGTACTTCAATTTGTTTATTTCAATTCTAAACGGCCACCTTTCTCAAAAGCAGTATTTATTTTTGAATGCATTTACTTACTCACTTTCAAGTGTTTTACATTGTTCTTCCCCATCTTACGCCGTTGGAAGTTAACCGGGAGTAGGTAAATTCAATGACAGTCTGTTTCCTTTGTTTCGATCGCTTAAAAGGCAATTCCTTCCTTCTTTCTTACTTTGGACAGGGTTTAAGTTGATCTTACAACTCAACTGATGCAAAGTAACAGGACGAAGGTACTTTTAAGTGGACGTTGAGGGTATGGGAAACTGAAGCACTTCTAAAAGTATACTTTGTATTAACCAAAAACAATTATGAAGTGATGAGATTGGATATTTTGTTAATTAAATATATTTATCCTTCTACGAGAATTCTATTTACAACAGGAATTGATCACCAGCTCTAAAATATCCGTATATGACTAATGCTCAATTTACCCAAATTCTGATTGAATTTGGGTAATTTGGCTAAATATTAATAAAGTATCACCTACAATTGTCTTCGTAAATACTTTGTATACCTGTAAATTATGCGGAGCAGATTTAAAACCGTAGCTGAGATTACGCCTAAGACCGAACCAATCAATCGTCGGATGTCCAAATAAATTTTGATCATAGATTTATATCCAAGATTTAGTGAATTTTACTGCATAAAACCAGTTCCCAGTTGCTAAATTAAGTTAGATTCAAATATAAATACATTCATTCGTAACGTTTGATTTAAATGAGCATGATATCGAGTGAAAATGGTTGTAGCAAAATAGATAACTCTCATCATCAAATACTAAAGGCAGTGCCTTGTCGCAGTAGCCACGTCTCTTTTCATTGATGCTTCCTTAAGGCTAGCATACGATGTCAAATCCATCTCCTTCTTCACGTTCTTGAAGAAAGACGCTCTGGGACGTCCTTTTGGTTTCTTTCCTACAACTTTTCCTTCAATTATGTTAGATAGGTACTGATTATGCCTCAGTACATGTCCAATCAGTTTAGCCCTTCTTTTTCCTATCGTCCTTAAAATCGATCATTTGCTTTCATTTCCTCTAAAACTTTTTCATTACTTTTTCTTTCTACCCAGCTTATTTTCGTTAGTTTTCTCCAAATCCACATTTCCATTGCCTCAAGCTTAATTTTTTCCGCCTTCCTGACGGTCCACGTCTCGCAGCCGTACAATAACACACTCCAAACAAACGTTTTGATGAACTTTTTCTTGGTCTCCAAGCTTATATAGTTATTAACTAATTGATTCTTCTTGTTTTCAAATGCTTGTTTCGCCAAAGCTTTTCTTCGCTTGATTTCTATCTCACATGTATTTTCGTTGTTAATAATACTCCCTGGGTAGCAAAAATGTTTAACTTGATCTAAGGTAGTGTTGTCTATTTTTATGTCAATTTTGGCATTTAATTTTCTCTTTTCTATCACCATTGTCTTGGTTTTTTCTTGTTGATTTTCAGTTTAAACTCTTCTAGGGCATTGGACAATATATTGCAAGCATCTTGTTCATGTCATTTTCAGAGTCTGCTATTATTGCTATAATATATAACTTTAAATAACAATAATGAAAGCTGAAAATGTTTAAATAAGTAGAAGGGGGGGAGGGATGGCTTTGAGTGGGCAGAATTAAGCTATTTAACTAGGGGGGCCGCTAGTTTGGTGTCGGTACTGGAAATGTGAATGGATAAGAAATAATACCGCAATTTTTGAGAAACTTTTCATAAGTTTACCGCAGACGTTAATAATCCCTAATCGAGCAGAATTATTCTTTCATAAACGGCTCCAGATACATATAGACCATCGGCACGCTGAAAAACTTAGTAAAAAAGGAAACCTTTTCCTTCCGAAAGCCGTTTATTCAGTTGGGAGAAATTTGTCATTTGGCTTTTTTGCTCTCAAATTCCGCCATGATTCGGCCAAGATGAAATAAAAAACAGACCAATAATAACATAAATATCACGGGGAGACTGGGAACGAAAGCGGATCACGAAACGTGATGAACGAATTTTCGTCATTTCTAAGCAAAACAAAAGAAAATAATTTCCCCATTAACGGTGCTTAAGGGTTGACATCGCGTCGGGTTTTCTGAGGAAAAAAGCGCGGTGGAATGGAGTGGCGGAGAAAGAGGATAATGAGGGCGGCTCGGTTTGAAGACAGAGGAATAGCGGAATGCGGCTCAAGGGAAAGGGACGATTAAAAAGGAAGGGAGGCGAACAAGGGCGTAGGCGGCTATAGGGACAAATTGCGAATGCTTCGAGAAAGGGAAGAATAGGAGAATGACCACCTGTCCACGTGAGAACGGTGAAAAGGGGATCTTAAGTCGCCCCCAAAGAGTTACTCTTGCCTGATATTCCTCTATACTTATCCTGATTTAATACCACCTGTTTAAAAATTAAATGCTATTGGAATATTTTTAAATTTCTATCGTTTCCGATCATTTCAAGTTGTATGTAAGTCTCAGATTTTCATAGTGTACTCCTTTTGAGTACTTCTAACGGAAAAACCTACCATCATTGACGTTTTGTAATTTCTGTGATTTGAAACTTCCTATTGGAAAACTTTCTCCGTGTAAAAACTTCTCCATCTTGTTGAAATTGTTTAGTAATTGAAATTATAATATGATGCTCTGTAATGTAATTTTCTTTATTTGAAAGATACATTCTAGATCATCATATTCATTTGAAAGGCCCAATAGAGAATAAATACGCTTAGCATGCTGAAATTTTAAATCATATTGTCCATATTTAAAAAATGGATGCATATTCATTGAAAATTTACGCTACAAACTTATCTCACCTAACGTTTTCTACTTTTTTTTCTCGCTTACAAGAAAACTGTAAACTTGCGAGATTGCGGTATGGAACTTAGCGATTGAGTATTGTTAGAAGTGCTTCGACAGCTGGGGTCATTTAGCTCACCAAAGTGATCCTTTAGGAACGCTTTCACTAAAGGCGAACGCGGTAGCCACTTATGTTAGCTATCAGAGAGCCCTTTTTTTTAGTAATTTTCTTTGTACAGCACATACGTATTAACCCGAAGTCACGAACACCCATGCGCTCGAAGGTATGTTTAATGACAAATGGAATTTCATTGTCGAAATACAAAACTCTGAAAAACATACTTTTAAATCCTGTATAGTGAAGCATCATTGAGAATTATAGTCATTTAAACTGAGGACAACCCAAATAGACCTTCACAACGATCTTAAGCATACAAACGTTCGTAACACAGCTATTGAGTCCGGATTTTCTCTTCCAAAAAAATATGTAAATCGTGTGAAGAGCTAGTTTTTAATCCAGCAGCACGGAAGAAAGGCGTTAAAAGACGCATCACTTAAACAGAAGCGAGAATTTAGGGAAATATGGCGGCGAGTTTGCGAGTAACCAGGTAAACCGGAGTTTTTAAGCCACTGGATGGGTTTAAACGGGAAAGAGGATAGAGTCTGCCCTTCTCGACGGTAAGACGACAGGGGTAAGGAAAATTTAAAGGGAGGCAGTCGGAAGGATTATATCTGCTTAAGTATTTTATGGAGACATTCAGGGAAGGAGGGAAATCAGAGGGAGTGGGGGAGAGCTCCTCTTTGGGACGCATAAGTGAGGAAGGATGGGTAAAAAGAGCGGTTCGTTTGGAGTCCCGAGGAAGGAAGAATGGGCGGTGCGGATGGGATGGAAGAATTCTGCGGCACTAAAGAGTGAAGGATACCCCTGCGGAAACAATGGAGAGGTTGGAGAGAGAGGGAGATGGAAAAAGGAAGAAGAGGAAGGAATGTGAGATAGAGAGGAGTAAAGGAAAGAGAGAAGAAGGAAGGTAAGGAACCCGTGAAATGGAATAAACACAATGGAGAGAGAAATCACTCTTCGCGAGTCAAAGAAAATAAAGACGTTGTCCGTCTCCGTTGCAATTTCAAGGAATGATTTAATAGAAAGGGAAGGGGGGGTGGAGGTATTTTCCCTTCCCTATATCACGATCGATACAAAAGTTACTCTCTCAAAAGGTAGTTTTAACATTGTTTTCTATGTGATTCAGGGCTATTTGCCTTCCTTCCTCGATTCCTCCACGATAGAGTTAGAAATGCAAGCAATCACTCAGAAGAAGCACTATTTCAGAAGATATCTCAAGGGCTTCTCTAAAAATCTTACGAGATAATTCTAGGTAAAGGCTTTTCCGCATGGAATTCTTATATAATATAGATTAATAATATGCCGTCATGATATCTGCACGCATTTAACTTTTACACAAACGCAGACTTAACTTTTGTTAATCATTTAAATTGTCGTACTTGATTATGGAGCTTCATAAAGAGAGATATCAGTAGTTCATTTCAGCTAAGAATTTAATTTCATCCCGCCAACGGGCAATGTCGCAAAATAACTTTCGAGAAGAGAATCCATGCTGGGAGAGGAAAATAAACGTCCCAAATATATTTTTCCAAATATTATTAATAGTTAGTACGGACCGCAATTGGTCTTGATAATTCATCAGGCATAATTCTTTTCGCATACAGAAATATTATCACATAGAATTTTATTTATTTAAAACAATGCCTTTGTTTCTCTTTTAGAAATACGATACATCTGCTACTCCAACTATTGCTGTTCATTCTATATTATACATAGAAATGTTTTACATTGTGGATGAAATTCTATGAATGTGATCAAAATATGTTTCGAAATAAACCCACAGAATATTGAAATTATATTCTGAATATTTGAGTTTTCCCGGCGTAAAATTACCCAGATATCAGATAACCTTGATATCTGAAATAGCCTAAACTCCACATTGTTTTTCGACTTTTATTCCACGTCGCAGTCGCATTTAAACCCGAACTTAAGCTGCTCAGAAAGTAGTATGTTAGTTAGTTTCAGTCTGAAAGAAGAAGTAATAGCTATAAATTCAAACCATAAGCCATATATACCATTTCAGGTACGAAACTTCATTAAGCTCAAATATGGCTAGCAAAATAAAGTAGGTGAATAATGACTGTTAAAATAGTTTGAAACTTCATAAAATTATGCTGCACACATAAATCTTCTGCATAAACTCAGTTGGGAAGTTCTGAAATAATATTCTATTAGTTGTCTCCGTTATAGAACAAGGTTTTGATTCCATTTCTTCCAACTGGTAAGAAGAGAATATCTAGAAAACGTGTTGTAACCAATTCTTAAGTATTCTGGAGGAAGTGCTCGGTATCTGTCTGCAGATTATACGTAGTAGCACGTGTCTGACTTCCCTTTTCGCTTTCAGTAACCTCATCAAACGAGAATCAGTCTCGGTTCTTAATTCTTCCACGACCAGCACTCAGCCGACTGTTTCAAATTACTCTCATTACACGAAACCAGTAGCTCCGGATGTCGTAAAAATTGCTACTATGGAAGCTTTCCAAAATTTATGCCGAGGATGCATATGCATATGGCCATAAATTTTTGTAAAGATTCAATTATACCGTGTCGTTATTTGAAGGCAAGCGAACCAGTGTTTGTGACAGCAGAACGTAAGATACTCCGATAACATGGAAAAAAGATTTTCAACGGGGTTATAAAGAGTTCTCTATGCAACCACACCATCTACTTTGAAAGTCCGGAGCGGAAAATAATTCCGTCTTCCCAAGAGAAATCGGAAAAGGACAGGTGGGTAGATGGACGGATGAGCATCGGCATGCGCAACGAATGGAAACAAAACCGATGCAGGCAGGATCCGAAAGAATGCGGGATTGAAATGCAGAAAGTTTCCAAGAGAGGGAGTAGAGGCGACCAAATTGCAGTACGAGGGGAAATGTGAGGGGTAAGAAGAAGCGAAAAGGCTACCGATCTTCTTTCAGATCGCTTCGGCGGCACGAAAAAGAAAGGGAGGCCTAGAGGTGGACCCTGTGGACACGCCAAACATTCAGTCCTCGGAAGCCAGCTAAACCAGACGCGTTCCTCTTCACGGCCGCCCATTATATTCAGTTTATCGGTGATTTCAACGCCCTCATGCTCAAATCGGCGGTTCATTCCGCACCCCGTGCCATTCCGAGAAAAGACAGTCTTTTCTCGGAATATTCCTTAAATGATTGCGGGACCTATGAAGGGAATGTGGAAGGAGTCCATTGCTTTCGGTGGAATGAATTTCTTAGAAATATTTCCGCCACAGCTTTCTTTGGGCCTGATTAAGACCTCATACTCATAAAGATCTCGTACACTTGATATCAATTGTTTGATGCGCAGTTACTACATGAATAATAAACATGGATATTGGAAAAAGTCAGTAAACTAAGGCACAGTATCGACGCAGTGAGACTGATACTTTTTTTGGATATTTCAGTAACATTTCATACTTCCATTATACACCTACCTGGGTGTATATCTGGGTTGTCCCGGTTTTCCAGGACTTGTTCCGAATTTTCATATCCTATCCCAGTGCGCCGGAAAACTTTCTCAAAGCGCCCTTATATTCCGATTATTGCGGAATTTTCTATTTGAATGTTAAATGGCATGTTTTTATCATATGTAAATGTAAATATGAGCAGTATTGTGACTCACATCATCATATACAGGAGAAATTTTAGCCTAATTATAATCATGCAAAAGGATTTATTTGTATTTCTTTGTTTCATATGTTGCATAGCAGCCTACTTCACCCATGCTGGTAAAGTAAGCTTCTTACTCCTAACAACATACAGAAAATAAAATCACTAACTACAATGCAGTATGTTCAGATAGCCACCGGTTTTGATATTGTATATGATGTTGTGAATTCTTTGAAAGAACATAGAATTTCCTATGAAAAGTATGTTTCATATGAAGCTGAGAAATGCTATGCAAACTTGGATTAAACCAACTTTTATTTTTGGAAAGGTAAAAATGATTCACCCTCGAGATTGACAATGTGCTAAATCAAAGTAATGCGGGGAGATTGGCTCTAGATGTGGAATTCATTCAATTAACAATTTTTTATTTCCGCACATACACCGTTCTAATGGTGTGATTCTTTTGACATACAATAAAACAAAATACTGTCTGACTTTAAAACATAACGTTGGTTATCGTTATGGCCTGCAATTGTACGTATTTTAAAAGTCTTTAACAGTTTGGAATGTAACTTCTTAGCCTATGATAAAGTCCCCTTATTTATTGTTACTGTTAAAGGGAAGCAAATTACAGAGCTTATAAAAAGCATATCACACACTGTGCACAACTTTTTGAATTTCATGAAAAACAAAATATCAAGGATTAAATGTAACGCTTGTGTGTGATTTCATTTTTAAATACTTATGTTGCAAAAATTTCATGCATTCTATTACAGAAAAACAGAAATTAGTAACAGCTGCACAAATATCGGCAAAGCATAGAATTAAAGTTCAATTTTTCATTATACCTAATATTCGATTCAATATTAAATTAGTAATTTCATTCGGCAATTTTGTATCATTTTTCGTGATTTGAATTAGCCTTTTTTATGTGCGTGCGCGCATCAATTTCGCCCAAAATAAAGACCTTACTTATGTATTTATATCATGCAGCATGTATTTAGTTGAGATTATACTGATAATTTTTAATGTAATATAATAACTCTGATAATTTTTTTATAATGTAATATTAAATATGTGAATTTAATCCATCCACGAAGAGTTACTTCACCGTAAATACTGTTTTCAAAAAAGTACATTCTATAAATCAAAGTTTTTCAACCCAAATCCTCTCTGGTACTTGTAATTTGTGATGAATCGTTTAAACCCTGAAGAGTCATATACTGCAGAATTACATGTTGTCTCTCCACACTGTTACTACTTATATAACTATTTTTTGGAATTTATAACATGTAAAGACACATCAAGAAATGCATTTTATTATTTTTTTCGATGCAATTTAATTATTCTGAAATGAATTACATTAAACATCCTGTTTATGTCAGTATTAGTAGAGAAACGAACTCAAGGAGATGATTAAAAGTATTTCAATTCCCGTAACTACGACAAAGACTGAATATGAACATTTTCCCGGACATGTGCCTGATGCTTCCCCGTTATTCCCTACTTCCCCGAATCTTTCATCCACATAGTAATAAATTTCCTGGTTTTGTACCATCGGTCGCCGGACACCCTAATTACACCTGATATTTATTTTGTATAAAAATTTAGAAATCTTAAACTAGAGGAGTCTAAGGCCCATATGAATGTTTTTTCTACTAATTAAACACGAGTTACAAGATTATATCAGAAAGAATTCTCAACATCTCTGTGCAGATATACTGTTTGTTTCTCTAACCATATAAAGGCGGTCTAACCTTTATAATGTTTTGAAATCCAAATAGCGTATTATTTCGAACATTACAGGGCAGAGTAATCAATTTCTAACTTCATAACAAAAATATTGAAACGATTGTGAAATAAAAGTCAACAGAAAATTTTGATTGACTTATTTCTGGGAGACTAAGTTAGAAAAGTCGTCTTCGAATAATCGAAAGAGACTACGAGATCCTCGGTGAAATAGCAGTTATGCCTTAAAGTGTTAAAAATATATAAACGAAAATTTTTAGAAATAATCTTCTTCGATAATAAAATATCCCTCAGATTTTTCTATAAGGATCACAATTTTTGTTTCTCAATCTCGTAACAGTGATTTCCTAAAAGAATGACACCGCTCTCTGTTGGGTACTGAGCTATTTAACGCACCTTAAGCAAATGAGCGAGAAGAAAGCTATTAGTATCCCCCTTTCTAAATTCAGCAATTGGTACCTGGTTGCAGGCAGTTACTAAAACTTAGCGAATACTTACTTCTTATCAGGTGAAAGTTTTATAATTGTAGTTTAACCAATACTTGAATAATAAAGTTCAGTTCAACATAAATGTATCGTACTACTTGATTAATATTAACTTTCGAAAAACATTTTGCTATTCGCTACCTTAATTCTTGAGTGAATTATGTTGTGCCTCGATAGATAACGAAATTTGCGACAGCAATTATTACCATTCAAAAATTTCTTTTAATCTTTAGCTAGGGTCTCGAGGCATCGTTTGTTAAGGAGGGTCGTTGATATGAAAATTTTTGCAACCGTTGGAGTTAATCATTATGATTTACCTAGACTGCGGTGGAGGAGGATGGTGGGAAGCTAATGAAATCAAGAGGGCGGTTACACAGAAAGTTTTTGGAAGTTATGCTTTAGAGGTGATGCATCAAATCATAGGGATAAATAATTTTTATAAATTGTCGAAATTATTTTGTAGATTTTTGCACTGCATACACTTGGTCAAGTAAAACATTACACGGAATTGAGCAAATTATAAGTCCCTTCGACGAAAATCGAAAAAGAAGCGCAAAGAAATCGACCAGATCTTCGATTTAAGTCCATAAAATTATCCTCCTTAAGCCAACATAATAACTTAAACTCGACAAACAATCCAGAAGGGAAGCTGCCGAACGAAACGGCCCCTGCTGGCCGCGCTGCTACCAGCTCTCAATCAGTTCGCCATTCCGTGAGCACTTACCCCGCTGCACGGACACCTATACGGTAGAGATAAAAGTGAATGCGGGAGAAAGGGCAAGGAGAAATGGAAGACATAGCGAGACGGACACGATGAGACCAGACGCATTATTCAGCGGTCACTGGTAGCGCCTTCACATGAAACAGAGAGGGAATGAGAGATAGAGATAGAGCTTCCAGTTGTTTCTCGTGGATTGCGAGATTACAAGGTTCTGTATTTGGAGGTCAGGTGAAGAGGGCTGAGAAAGGGGGAAGAGGGGATAGAAAATCCGCCTCTTGAAGGGAGAGAAGGAATCAAAGTTAGGTTTAGAATGCACAATTTAGAGATTGACAAGAAGAATAAATGATATTGCGAGTTGAAATCGTTGAGTAATATCTAAAGATATACTTGTAAATATCTGGTGAGAATAATCTGAAACAGTAATCTTAGCTGACAGTAATTCGTACCGAAATCACGTATGCTAGCCGATATGTTGCTCTCCATAGATTTCCAATTCCCCAAATTTTGGTCAATTACAATTGACAGAATATGCCACACTCTACCGGAATGAAATAATACATAGCACCCATTTTGGGGCTCCCGTTAGCCAAGTGGGCAACGCGTTCGACTTCAATGAAAGCGGTCCCGGGTTCGATTCCCGGTGGGGACCTATGTGCGAAATGACCTAATCTGTCGAAGCACTTTTAACAATACTAGCACCCATTTTGTTAGCATTATCTCTGAAATTAAAGTGCAAGCGTACGTGCGCGAATCCGTATATGTCCGAAAAGGAGAAAAAAATCATATATTGATTGCCAAAAAATCGTTTGTTGTCTTATTCGCTGGTAAAGGCATCACTTAAGACCTTGTGTTGGTGAAGAGTTCTTCATTTTTCATATTCATAATAGTTAGTTCATTTTTCTTATTTCTATTCAAGGAGAACGATAATGTTGACCAATTTTGCGACCCCTTCGTATACAATTCAGTTTAGATTCTCATTTATCAAGATCAGAACATTACTCATACTAGTAGAATGAGAATGTTCAACTATGTCACTACATATTCCCTATGAGCAGTAAAATATCTTGCAAATTTGAGTGTTCTCAATAGATACCATGTTAAATGTAGAAACCATAGGATATTGCACAACAAACCACGAAATTTCCTATACTACACTGGTTGAGAAGTCCAGCGTTATGAGTTGTGAATATGTGAAGCTGCGAATTTGATCTCATTTAGGTCGAAAAAGAACTATCGGCTATCGAACCGATGCAGTTTTTGTTCTTCATACGAAATATGTGAATTTGAAAGACTACGCATGAATTATCTACAGCAATACCTGGAGCAACGAAAGCTAAGACCAAGTTTACGATCGAGAATAATTTTAAAATATACTTCAAAATATTGCTATCGTCTACGCCAAAATCACTTATTCTGTTAAGTTAAAATATAAAAAGATTAAATGTTATTGCTTCGTTTCAGTCAGAATTCGTAGGAGAATTCGATTTATGTAAAAATAAGTTGATTAGATTCGGTAAACGTAAACTAATAGTGGATTTCTAATTAGAGGATATGCCTGTCTGTAGAGTCTTTAGCCCAGAGGGTAGTTTGAATCTCATCTCCTCCACCATTAGCCACGAAAAGCTGCTTTGGAGAGGGGTTGAGCCTACTAGGCGAAATGAGGAGTGAGGTAGTTTGCCCTTGCTTTCCTCATTGAGACAGAATGCTATAAGCGGAACAAACCCAAGTAAGTGAAACAGAATGACTCTACAAATCACACTTTTCGTTGCATCTAAAAAGGAGAAACTTTAATCGATGACATTACTCAGCATCACTCAAACCTCAGTTGCTTTCAAATCATCATAACACAAAAGTAAATTAAAGATACATTTTCCTGTATCCTGTACCAAAATATGAACGAAAAATATTCCATTCATCAGGATATGGTTGCAGGAACTATGAGTTCATATGAAATACAAATAATTCTCCAAACAAAACATGAAAGCATTCATTTTTCAATACATAAATTTTCACAAAGTGAACTCAATTTTTTGCACTGAAGCTAGAATGGAATCTTACCGAAAACGAATGGAAACCAGATATAAGATATCTAATTCGAAAATATTAGTGAAAGTGCGAGCCACGCATCTAGACTGAAGTAACACTCTTATTTAATTAACTATGAGTTCAGCATTTACGCATCTAACGATAAGTTTCAGCAATGAGATTAAATCCTTTGATTTGGAAAATGACAAAGGAAGTAAACATAGGGAGAAACTTAACGAAAAGAGCGTTGAAAATTAAATTGTCTATTCTACATTCTTTTCGACTTTTTATGCGTAAAATTGCGTGACTGCGTATACTCAAATGTACGTGATTTCTAAGAATATGGCGTGTAAGTATATGAACTAGTTTCTTATGGCATTATATATAATCCTCGGAGGTAAAAATCCGCCGAATATATGTACATACCATTATGCATATATAATTAACTGCTAAACTTCACTGCATTTGTAATAAACTGCTTAACTGAAACGGCGGATATAAATTCTTCACTTAGAGGGAAAAAACATTTGCAGTTTTGGTCTCAAAACTGGAAGATTTAGCCTTTCATTCAAAATCAATGACGGAGGGGTATGGATTTTATTTCCAGTTATATTTTTGAACGATAAAATAAAAAAATATGGAAAGCGTGACAGAATAACCTAGAGTGTGAAATTATGCGAATAAATGAATACGGTAGTAAGATTACTCGCAATTATATGACGTTATATTCGATACGATTGTTAGACATAAATCCACAACATAACATTGGTACGCGTACACAGCTTTCTGAGACCACAAATTAACGAAGAGGAGCTTAAGCCTTGTTGTCGATATGTAAGCTCTATTCGCGAATCAACAAGAATAAATAGATATCTTGAAAGAGAAATATAACTATTTAACCGTGAACTTTTATTTTTTAAACCAAAACCTAATCTTTTTCACTACCAAATTTTTAATGCTCTATTTCATGGTTATTGCATTTCAAGTTAAAGATGTTATCAAACTCGTTCCAACTGATAAAGTATAGCACCAATAGGTTTGAAATCAAATCTTTTCGCGAATTCACTTTGGTTATATTTCATGTCAATGGTTAAAATAACTAAGCTTAAGTTTCACAGAAATTTGTAACATATTTAATGTGCTGTCGCGTGTAAACTCATTATTTTTGGTGGTAAAAGCGATAATGATATCGAATTATGAGATTGGAAAATTTATAGAATAACGCTCCATAAAATAAGTCGATAAAATCGCTTATCATTTTCATGGTTATCTAAATAATTCGTGCCTGAAATAACTTCGTTGAAAAAGTAAATTTTTAGACTCCTCTGCATTCAAAGCATTTTGTTAATGTTAGAGCTAGGAAACCCTTTTGTATCTCAAAATTGTTATTATTAATAAGAATATTAATAAGACTACAAATTACTCAGCAGCCAAGTTATTATGCTCGGTTTAATTTATCTGTAAAGTCATCATCCCGAAGACTGGCTGTGTCCACGATCACTCTACCCAAAATCCTTTGGGAGGGAATGTAGCGTGCTTGAAAATATGAGGAATTAGGCAATCACCCCTTGCTTTCCTCATCGCAAAGGAAATATCTGGGCTAGTCCTGGCTAGGCATATGAACAATATTTTTGCAGCTCTCCATAAGAAATTATCAAAACGAATACCACTATTCAGAATGATTCATACCTCAGTAGTTTCCATATTATCACATTAATGAAAAATGCTGAGGCAAAAATAAACGGACTATGCATGTTCCGCGATCCTATACCAAAAAGCAAATAATAAACATTTTATTCACCGAGATACGGTACCAGAAACACTTGTTTTATAAATGAATAAATCAAAAAAGAAGTATGATCACAGAAATTAAATATGGTTAGATATTTTGAAGTCTGTCTTATCGTTGATATCTTGAAGGTTTAGACTGAAAATATTTAGATTAAAAACAGCTTTAATGAGTAGCAAAAGTATTCAAAAGAGTATTATCTATCATATTACCGAAGTTTAGTTTGTAAGTACATATTTTTTTACAAATTTGTTTTACAGATTCAGATATTTGAATTATATACACCACGATCCATTTAGAATTATACCTCTTTTCCTTCCATAATATTTCATGTCACTTCAATTATTTCTACCATGAACATAAACACGATTTCACTCTTTGTGGCAAATGGACGACATTCTTTCATTTTTTTATTGGAGTATAAAGTATTTCAATCGGTTTTTAGGGATCAAATTTTTTAAACATTAATTCCTTTCTCACAAAGTAAATGTAACGCCTATTGAGTACTGCATCGAGTGCAATGCGATTTTATTCACCCCTCATTAGTACTATTTTGAATTCAACTCATGTGCCATTTTCATACTTGTCGACGAGAATAGGGAACACGTAATCAGCAACAGAATACTCTATAACTTCAGAGAAAACATATTATTAATCTAACCTTAATTTGCATTTTTATTAGGTTAATCTAGTTACTGAAGTCGAACTTAGAGGTTAACGAAGTTTTCTTGCTGGCATGGTAATTTCATAAATGTCGACCCTTATTTAGATTAATATAAAAATCCAACATGTATGAACGGTATTTTTAGTTTCATAGAAGGCTCATTATTCATCATTAACAACACTTTGCAAAGGAATTAGGAATTAAAAACAACATGGAAATAAATGACTAGAATAGCCTTGCTGAATATACAGGGCATGTAAATCATACACCAGAGCAAGTGATATAAATAACAAAAATGCGGACTTCAAGATTGGGCATATCCTGTAAATATATGCTTTAACATGACAGGCGACGTATTTTTCAAGAGAACTGAAGCATGAAAGCCTCCCAATTCTCAAAAACCTTCGGTATAGACCAGCAATATTTTCATCCATTCCCCGTTTAACGATCTACCAAACCTCCATAACTCCCTTCAAATTCAGCATTAAAAACGGAGATAACCGTCCTTGCAAAGAATAAAAACGACAAGTTTCCGGCGCGAACTTCTCAAGCCTAGAACGGATACTCATGCAGATAGCCACCCTCGTATGATGAACTGCTCGAAATAAAACTCGAAATCTCCCAGCGTGAAAAAATATCACAAAGATCCACTTCCGGGGGGGGGGGGGTGAAAGAGAGCCGATTCACATGGATCGATACAATAAGAGGGTAATCCATTATGACCGATATAACATTCCGTTATTTTCTAAGTATCGCTTAAGTTAAAAATCGCGAGGATGCCCTTCAGGCGATCCCTACTGCTCCTGACACGTGACAGAGGCAGCGAATGAAAACCGCCCACCCTCGAAAGCGGCGATGGTTCAAAGGGATGCTGCCTCCTCGACCCCTTCTAAATCCTTCCTCGGAATCTGATCTTCCCCTTCTCCATATTCCTGTTCCCCGCTTTTATCTTCCATCCTCCTTTCCTCCCCCCGACTGCAAAAAAGCAATAAAATCCCACACTCGATGAAATATTCCGGGCACAAAATAAAACTAAGAAAGCGAACGCCGAGTTTCTCGGACAAAAAGAGCAAAAAGAGAGCGGAAATTCGTCATTGACTTTGATGGATGCCCCGCATCAAAGCAGTACATCATTGGGATTTGTCTCTCGCAGAATCCCTCCCCTTCCTCTGATAGCCCCCTCTCCTCGGCTTCCCTTGTCATAAGCCCCTGCCTCTGTCGCAGCTTCCGTTGCTGCAACTCTCAATTCGCCCGCTCTGACACCTTTCCCTAAACGAAACGTTGGTGTAATTGCTAACTTAACTAGTTGATTTTTCTCTTAGTTCGACTTTTCCCGCCATTATCTCGAGCTCTATATTTCCCCCTGAATATCCTCCTCTATTCTCAATTTCGGCTATTCTATAGATATAATCTTATTAGCATACTTTTCTAACACTAGGTGCATCATTACTATACCAATACATGACGTACGATTCGAGAATTCACGGTTCGCTGTATAGTACTATTATATTTACGAATTTAGAATTACGAAAATACCTCCTTTCACTTACAGAAGAAGTAAGGGCCGCAAAATTGTGAAGTTTCTTTTGCCATTTTCCACCGTGAATAGTACATCATTTCAAGATGGTTGCTTAGGAATGATATTTTAATAAAATATGAAATCGATATAAAGCTGGACTAATTTTGTACGTTCAACGATAAGATACGCATATATGGAAAAGTTTTATGAACGTAAGAAGGTAAAAAAATTCTTACAGAGCTATGCATTTTACTAGGCAAACTCATCACTTCACTAATTTAGGATATCTTCGGAAAATATTCATTAATATTTGGTCGTCTTCATTTTGCCTATCACAAAATTAATTATGTTTTCGTTCAGAGTATACCAAATCGAAATCAGTGAACTTCTCGGATAGCTCTAGGAAATTCCTTTATTGTTTTTCGAATTGAGATGATTGTAAAAATTATACTTTTCACAGAACTTTGTGAATATTTGTATCTCTTTCAGATTTTTGTGCCAAAATATGGATTTAGTGCTAACAGGCATGCAAGATACCATTAAATTCACCCGAAAAGAATAAAGCGTGTAAACTCATTATTTTTGGTGGTAAAAGCGATAATGATATCGAATTATGAGATTGGAAAATTTATAGAATAACGCTCCATAAAATAAGTCGATAAAATCGCTTATCATTTTCATGGTTATCTAAATAATTCGTGCCTGAAATAACTTCGTTGAAAAAGTAAATTTTTAGACTCCTCTGCATTCAAAGCATTTTGTTAATGTTAGAGCTAGGAAACCCTTTTGTATCTCAAANTCTAGTATCTAGTTGTCTCATCCTTATTTCTCACTACTCATTTGACTTTTCAACTAATACGCCGCAAGATATTCGATGATTTTTAAGATTTCGCTTAGATAACCATGCCTTGCGAACTCCATGGTCATTCGACGTCAAATCAATTCCAACATTGTTTCATACGTATCTAATATTAAATCTACGTCAGAAATCCACAAGAATTTTCAGAGGAAACTTAGGTTTAAAGCATCGTTTTTTTCTTCATCTATCCGTATCAAAAAATATCCTTTGCTTTTGCCTTTGTTTCAGCTTTCACTTCTGTTAATGCGCTAAATTAAAACACAGTGGCGTATAAGACTACATTGTGCAGTGTGTCTTAGAAGTTAACGAAAACAATTTTAAGGAAGAAGGAAAGACACGAGAATTATTTAGTAGCCTATACGTTTAAGAACTATGGTTAATGTTACCCAAAGTTTTGAATAAATAACAGGTAAAATTGGAGAATTAACTAATAGAACTGACAAAACAAAGAAAGCAAGATAAAACAGTATATTATAAGACTTATTCATATGATTATAATCGCCTCACATTTTCCTTTTGAACTAATGTTACATGCAGACCAACATATCTGTTTGCATAATGATTCAATATATAAGTAATTTCAATGATTAAATTAAATGATCTTTTCTTAGCTGCGAGCTATCATGCTTCAACCACAAAGGCGCCGTCGCCAACGGTGATTCATTGATCGAAAGATGCTATTCCTTCCACTCGCTTTTAAATGCTAAATATCTCTCGAATTTGAACAAGACTCTGCGGTGATTAATATTTATTGATTCTTATGATACCCCATTAGATAACCCGATTCCTACAATTAGATTAATGGAAGTTCAAGATGAAAAGCCGTTCCAAAGTACATGGATAAATAATGTTCCCATGCTTAAAACCCTCTTCGGTATCATCAATTCCTTAGTCAACCCGCATTAAATATCCATTCTATTTCAATTTTTTGCGCCCGATGGACGACATTAAACTATTGCAGAAAAGGAAATTTATTGATCGACCGAGATAAAACATCCCTTCCCATGAAATCGGAAATTCAGACCACAGAAAGTACAGGCGAAGTTATAAACCTTCAGTTCTTTGTTCTAAAAGAGTCGGAAGAAAACGGCGCCGATAGGAAAGAAATGGACGATCGAGGCAGTATAGAATGCGACTGGAGACATACACTGCCGAAGAATCCCGCTCATTATGCACGAGAGATTTGAGGAGAAATTTTTAACAATTCAAAAGTGAGATCGGAAAAAATTAACAGCGGCCAGCGGGTGGCGGCAGGTATGGCGACATATTGAGCACAGTGAGTGGACGTGAAGGGCGGTAAAGGGGTTGGTGGGAAGGAAATAAAACGCGGGAAAATGGTCTAAAGAATAGCGGTAAAAAATTAAGAGCGGGAAAGACGCGTCCATTGATTGATGCACGGAGGGGAGCTCACACGAAGGGAAAAAACTCCTGTTTATTTCATCCGATGAGGTTTAGACTCATTTCGACATATTTTATTTCGATAGAACGTCCATAACTTAGACATCGATGGCGCGAGAATCGATCGAGAGTAGAATCGATAATGGACGGCTCGAGTCGAAGATGCATGTCATTAATTGTTTCCAGCCGGACGGGCGCTTTTTCTCCGCAGACAAATTTTGCATTCGATCTAATGCTACTTCGGAGACTGCGCTCGCGGACGCAGAGCGACTCTTAAAGGCCGAGTCACGCCCCTTAAAAAGTTTTTTCTGCCTCTTTCGTCTCCGGAGGCATCCCTCTTCGCCTGTCAATAGACGGACTTGATTTACAAGAAAAAATCCAATGACACTCGCTCAAGGTAAGAGTGGAAGAGGACATACTCGTTCGCAGGGATGTCAAAACACAAGATTTCCCATACTGATAACAGATCCATCCTCATGGCATTGTTTTATTGACGGAGAGAGGCCTGCTGAATAAAGAGAACGCTATTTTTTAAGCCACCTGGAGAATCCGGAAATGATAAGGATTACGGACGTCCTTTTTGTCAGAGAAAGGACGTCCGTACTGCCAAATAAACCAGAGGCTTCCATCGTTCATAAGGCAATGGATGAAGAGAGACGCAGGGTTTCTTTCTTAATTTCCAAGGAGTTTTTTATGCAAAGATCTTTGGATGGTATCGCTAAAATTCGCATCGGAGAGCGCCAGCGGTTTATCACGCTACTCACATTTCTCCTTTTCCCCAGATGAAGTCTGCCTAAAATCATTGATGCAGCGCAACAGACGTTAGCGTAATCTTTATTCAGACCTCGACTGAGCTCATTAAACGCTGTTACAACAAAGTAAGTAATGCATTGATCATTTACATTACCTAATTTACGACGTTTTTCTATCTCTCTTCAGTATTTCCTCATTAAAAATATATATGTAAACAAGATCTTATAGAAAAAAAGTTTCAGAAATTTGTTTTCAAATCCTATGTATCAAGCTATGCGGCTCGACATTTATTAATATAATTTCAATCCTTATATTTTTATGTAATTTCTGACTTTTCCTCAGAATTGTTAAATCTCGGGAATCTTCGTCTTTAGTATTCACTATCTCCCTTTTTCTTGCCTTCCTTTGAATTTTCTTTCATTTCATAGAACTGATTAGACCAATCCTTTCAACATTTTCTGGTACATTTTTCCGATTGCTTCTGTCTATTTTAATTTATTTAACGCTTTAATTAAGAGCTATTAGTATACTATTTCTAGTATCTAGTTGTCTCATCCTTATTTCTCACTACTCATTTGACTTTTCAACTAATACGCCGCAAGATATTCGATGATTTTTAAGATTTCGCTTCGATAACCATGCCTTGCGAACTCCATGGTCATTCGACGGAATGTTAAAGGAAAGTACGGACATAACGGGCATTCTGTTTTCTCATGCTGCTTTACGAGTGCTGATGAGCTAATGTGTTACAAGGGCGGATCTGGAAACTCGCCGAAAGGGGGTGTGATTCAAGACAATATCTATACGAACTCAAATTAACTTTTAAGTAGTATTTTGTCGTTACATATGCTTTATATGTTTAGTGATCGTGGAAAACTTCAAAACTGCGCTTTAATTCAAGTTCCAGGGAGGGAGATCGGCCCCCCGCCCTGGATCCGCCGACAATAAGTTGCTACAAACGATTTGATCACCCAATCACTACCAACGGAGCTTTTTAGAATTACACCCAAAATTGTATACGAAATCAAATACTGCAAACTATAGTTAATATTATACAAAAGATATGAATTTTCACGTTGCGATTCCTTTTAAATCCTTAGAGTAACCTGACTTAAGTGTCCCCTAGCTGAATTTTTAACTATCTATCGTCCTCTATTTCCACGAACGCATCTCGATCCTGTCGCACAGAAGGTGTTCCCAGGCCAGCTATTCTCAAGAAACGTCGATTCTATTCCTATAGGGTGTCAAGGGCCTCTCGCTCAACCACACTGACAGAAAGACCCTTGGATCACTCAGAATGTATCGGGAGCAAAATAGGAGTCTCATTTCGAATCACTGGAAGCCAGTGGGGTGCTCGGAATTCTAAAAGAAGGCCGAGAAAGGGAAAGTAGTGGGGAGATATTTCGGAAGAATGTAGGAGGAAAATGGAGAAGAAAACGAGGGTAGAGATGTTGCAAGGGGTGGAGAATGGGGAAAATACTGAGAGGGACGTGTGAGATGAAATGGAAAAGATCTGAGGTGAAGGCAGAAAGGATGAAAGAAATGAGCTGCTGTTAGGAAATATCTAGTTTCACTCAATCTATTTCCACTCATAGAACCTAAAATTTAAGTCTGATTCTTTCTTTACAGGTAATACTGAAAAACTTTTTAATGAAAACTTAACTATGCTGTTTATTCTTACATTGTCAACTTCCTTTTCATGCATAATTATATGTATCATTTTATTATTTAAAAGCTTAAAGAATTTTAGAATAATTTTTAATATTCTTAATATTTAAAGCTAAACCACAAAAGGTATATGAAATTGAAATTCTTTATATTTATCACGAATTAGATAAACATAAATTTTAAGTTTATTTTTCCCCTATGCATACTTTATAGCGATTTCAATTTAGAAATTTCACTATTTTTGTATATTCTGGATTTTTAAGGAACACAAATCTTACGATCAAAAATTAACGTCGAGTAAGTGTTTTTGCTATAAGATAAAAAAGTCACTTTCACATCATAAATGGAAAAATGATGGATTCAGATTTCCCTTATTTGTTTTATGGCCCAGATATCAGGCTGAGTTTCTCGGTTGCTCTACCGAGACAGAGCGATAAGCCATAAGTAAGCTCTTAATAACTTTTTAATAACCGAGTTCCCAACTTTCATTAAGTTGGATTACATGTAATCGCTTTGATTTGTGAGGTAATTTATTCTTCTGTGGTATTATTTGATCGGTTATGGTGAATTATATTGTTCATCTTATATTAGGCTATACATAGGAAGATTCGGTGACTATTCTGTGTATCTTGACAAAATCATTTCAATTCTTCCATTTGGAATTAGTTTTTCTACAAATATTTTACCAATAAACTTACATCTAATGGTATTTATATCAAGTTGTTAGAACCATGTAAAATGTTTTCCATATAGTGGGATTCTATCCCATTCTTAAAGTTGTTAATTTTTATGAACTTAGCTAATAAAAGTTCACTAAGTCTAGCTTTATTATGAAATTAATTACTTTCAAATGTCTCGAGAGAATCCTCATTTTTACATTCATCACTACCATGCAAAATAGCCCATATGTCAGTGTCAAAAATAGATGATCTTCGTAGGAATTGGACGGATTGGTCCAATGGAAGTTTGTTTAGTCCAGGAGTGGTTCGATTCTTCCAGGAAGAACAGCGAATAATAGCGGCAATAGAGGAGGAGGAGGAACGGGCAGAACGGAATGGAAAAGAAGAGAAGAGGTGAATAGAATGGGTATTCGAGGTAAAAGGTGAGAGGCTGAGGGTTGATGGAGAGGAAAAGTCAAGAGTGTCTGGAGTAGGGAATGGTGAAATGTTGGATTTGGTATGTATAGGCCATGGTGCAGAATAAAGGGAGCATGGGCTTGAGTAGTGCGTGGAATGAGAAGGGTCGGAAAGAGGAATGGAAACCGAGAGATGACTATTCTGCCCTTTAAATGGAAAGATCACTGAGCCAGAGATGGTCTCATTCACGCCAGCTTAACTGGAAACGGATGCGACATAATGGTAACAAGTTTCCCTCTTTTGAGAGATTTTTCACCTTTTAAACTTCTTTGAAGAGTGCGAAAAATATCGAGTTCTTCCCTTTCTTTCCCTTTCGGCGAGCAAACATGGAAAAAATACAGGCATTATACATTTTAAAATTATGAAGATCTACTCGCGGAGAACGGATGTGAGCTAGTGAACATTTTTAAACCCTCAGCATGTAAGTTAGTTTATGACCGTCTGCTATATTTCTCTATAAATAAACCGTCCTATAAATCTGGTTTTATGCTTATAAATGACCTAGATTATCTATGCATTTCTGGAATCAACTATAGTCAACTTCATAAGATGAGGTGTGTTGAAAAATTTTTATGATGAATGGGCTGAGAGAGATGGTATTGAAGATGGTTTTATAGCTTATAATAAACAGAGCTATAGGTATATGAAACTCTAGGAATTGCCATTAGTCGATAAATTAGCTAGTTACCTCAATATTGCTGGATTTAATTCGTTATATCATAAATGAGATTTTTTCACTTCACGTTGGACCTTCTTTTCTCCATAAAAGTTTCTTTGGCTCACTGTCAGAGGGAATTTCCAATAGCCGTAGAAATAAAATTTTCTCAACATGCACTTATTCGAAAAGTATTTTAGAATAGAATCTATATCGATAAATATGATTCCAATCTAAGTACCTAAAGTTGATTACTGTACAGCCTAAGATAATGTAAAATATAATGAACAAAAATCTAAAAATTACTACGCAATTACGGCACCTAGACCTCATAATTGCATATTTTAAAATATCGGAATTATCGGTAATCACAACAACTTTTTGGCTATTTCTTTTTACTATTCGTCATCAGTTGTGATTGCAAATTGAAAATGGTTCCTTGAAAGCCACTGATGTCCCTGAGTAGGAAAATTTTTCCCGCAAGACAAAAAGGATTAAGATATGATTTAAGTTATTTGGACGAACGCTTAGGGAATGAATCTTTCAGTTCATTCGGAGAGAGTTATAAGAAAGCCGAAGGTACGCCTCATATCGTGCACTTATAGGCGTAGTAAAGTTTTGTAATATTTAAAGAATTTTCGAAGGAGCGCCCTTTCTTACGTGCGAAAAGAATGACACCATGCACATAGTTGTCTGTCCATATTTTGTTAATGTAATATTGCCAATTATATCAATCCATGCAGTCACGGAAAACCAAGTAATTTTAACTTCGACTTAGCAACTAACGTGTTCAGTGGCGCTAGTTCATCGTTCTTAACCGATGCATAATAATTTGATCGTGTCTTTCTCATATCTATAGCACAGACTTCAAAACGGTTGGTTCTCGTTTCTATACCTAAAGCAGTACATAAGTAATCAAAATAAACCCAGTCATTTTGATGGCTTCAAGCAACATTTATTTTTAACTTGATTATTCAACCCTAGTTATATTCTTAATGTTATTATTAGCCCCTTTTTAAATATTGGTTTAAATGCTATGGCTTCCACCGCAGACTGTTTCTCAATTGATTTGGATAGTTTCGAAATGGGAATCAATACTCAATCGTTCTGAACGGGTTCAAATCATATTCATTTTCAAGGCTTTACTTAATAAAGTGGAAAGACTTAAGATGTACAAGTTCTCACTTCTGGAAAGAGAAACCTGCAGTCTTTCATAGAGCTCTGTGTAGACATACATACATCCTCATACATTTCAATGGAAGTCTAAAAATATTACCTTCAGTCTCATTCTTTGATAAATGAATAATTAGTTTCATGTATGCATTAATTATTGATATTATAAATCTACAACAAAATCCAAAACAAATGCAAATGCAAAAATCCAATACAATTCTATGTAAAAAAAAAAAACAATTCAATAAAACCTCAAGTTTTATACTTTAGTAAATAGAGGCTTTCGGAAGAAAGAAGCCTCAGGAACCCAACCTCTTGCTAATATGCCCATGAGAACAATTGAGATTATTGTAATTGCTGCAATTGAATCCTCTTCGGAAGGTTATCAGCCTATAATAAACATATTTCCCTCAGAAGTTATAAATCCGGCAAGTTCATCTATAACTTGATGCAACAACTGCAAACCTTTGGGTGTGAGGAAGATGGAGGAACCAACAAGCACCCCGTTGAGATGGAAAAGTAGATTTCATCTACGTCCCCTACACTAGAATGACTGTCCAGGATCCTTTTGGGACGAAATGTTTCGGGTGGGTTTGCGTGTCCGCTCTTGTGGAGAAACGCTAAAGGGTGTCTGACCGTCGGTCAAGCCAATCAGCGAACAATGAGCGCGGGTCGGAGTCTCTGCTTCTCTTTTGAAAGACACGGTTGCCCTCGGTATCCAACTCTCCTGGGGCCATCGATCAGAAGCGCATAATGGAGCAGAACGAGTCAATTATTTCTCCCACTTGTTAACTTGACCACTTAAGCGGTGCGCCGATGTCCCATGAGACGCTGCTCGCATGGCGAATTCGGTTGGTTACGGTTTTCACATTCGTCTAAAGTAGTTGTGCGCTAAAGATAAACATGAGGTGATATCCTCGACTGCGAATGAGAGCCGAACAAACTCTTAGACATGTATAGACCACTGAAGTAAATGTTGGACCTATAATCCTGGCAGAATTCAATGGCGTTTCTCGTTATGGGTTATTGATCGATATTTTTAATAATAGAAGAAAATATCTATATATGAACCTGTCAGTCAATCGAACCTAAACTAAATGAAGAGTCCATTCATTTATTTATCCACATTTACGGAAATGAGTCAAAAGGTAGATTCAATACATTCCTACAAAATATACTGGCAAAATTTTCTACAGTGTATACCGTGTATAGCAAGGAGTATAAAATTATTCTAGAATGACGGAAAGTAGGACGCATAAAAGGAAATGTGAATTATTGAATTCAGTTATTCTTTTCTAAAAGGTTTTAAGAAATAGAAAGTTACTGGGTAGATCAAAGTAAATTCATAACGCAAAACTGATATTTTGAGACTTTTATTTTATATAAGAACGAGTATCTTCTTCAATAAGTTTCGAGTAAAAAAGGAAAGAAAAGTGCCTCGAAAAATTCAACTGAAATTATTATTATAATTTGCGTTTTATTTTGTTTCTTTCTTTTAATCAGGGAAATTTTCCATTAATCATTAATTTAAACCTTTGCACAAATACTTCAGGTATAAATTAGATCGAGTCAGCAGAAATACAAATCATTTTGTAACGCAAAAAAAATGCGTTGTAACCGTGTATGGAACCATTTTAGTAACATATGTTTACGACTCAGGTTCAGGCCTCTCAAAGAGCATTTCTAACACCAAGTTATAAAAAGAAAATTTGAAAATATTCCCAAAAGCTTTGGCTTGATTCAACTAGTCCCTGGATGAATCTCCTTAATATGAAAGAATACTAAAATCCGACCAAAAGAGATGGAAAACTGCCATTAATGCTGATCAATATCAGAACAAAAGGAAGGATCTAGAACAGGAAATAATTCGCAATTGATACACTGCGATACAATAGTGAATGACGGAGATGCTCGTAAACCTCTCCATGAATAGAAACACGCTTGAAAAGTTCCCGAAGGAAACTTCCCTCTTTTGCAGAAAAAATCCACCATTCCCCTACCCTTCATAATTATAAAATCGACACCTAGATTTACGATTTTCTTCGTGAATCAGGAAGAGCAATTCGACAGCGGGAGAAAAATGCTTTTCGATCCAAGAGATGGACCATAACTCATGGGCATCAAATAACTGCTTGGCACTTTATTTCGCCCGATAACTCCTGAATAATACCACCGACGCCAATCCAACTTACATAGTATTCCTACATAAATAAACCCCCATCCACCGTTTCAATTCCCTCCGGATGTGATGAGTATATCTTCCGAGGCGACTTGGTGCCTTTTGTTGGCATCGCAAATGGACGCGCATCCAGGAATATTCACCACGCTGCAAAAGCACCAAGAGCAATGGTCGGGTGCGCACCACTCCATCGGGTGATTAATTCCCAGAATGCGTGCGTCCCAAGGCATCGTCGGGGGGCGTGGCCACATTCGCAGATGGACTCGGACGCATGCGCGTGGCTTCGAGAGGGATACGGAGAAAGCGGCCCTTTCAGCCATTGAACCCGATCCCATCCTCGGCGAAACTATAGAGCCATTTCGGTAGCTTCAGCTGTTCCCCATATTTCGGGCAACAAAAACCCTCTCTTGGCCGCACCGTGACACGAGCGGTAATCTCATTTTGTCCCCTCACACTTCTTCCGCAGTCCAACAAAGGGAACGCAAACGATTGCCCCATTTCCCTTTCCAAACTGCTAATCCACTCTCAAATTGCAATATCGGGTCGGAGGGCGTGGGAGAGTGCTTGCGATAGATAAGAGGACAATGGAGGAGGAAATTTGCTATAGTGCGGGACAACACGCACCATCTCGCGCGTTGAATGCAGTGAAATTGAAGCGATTTGAATAAACGAGGAAGGTTAAGCCATCGGTTCAGATCAGGGGCACCCAAACCCTCACAATGACTGAACCACATCAGTGCTTCCAAATTACTCGATATCTTGGACAGTTCGAAGCGTTCGAAGTCACTGCCTATGAATGCTCCTAAAAACGCGATCCAGGCAAGGTTTGCACAGCATCACTGTGCCTGACGATTCGAAAAATGATTCACCAGGCGACCATGTTGCTCAGACATTTTTACCCAAATTGCTCAAGGAAAATTTATAAAAAATATCGTGATTAACAAATAATTTAATGCTACGTAAAATTTCCCCTTAAATAGAAGATGAAGTAAAATTATGAGAACTTTGGTCTATGAAGTTTCCTTTACAACTGAGGAGGAGGTGTAAGAAAAATTACGTATTTTAGGGTGAAGGGATGGAAACCAATCAAAGATGAGTAGATTAAAGCCACTTTTTTCATTGATTTTTATCGGATTCTCAAGTTTCTAGGAAATTCGTACCTAGCGAAGTTGGTAGGAAGGTGACTGGTAGGGCACTGGTTTCAAAACTTCATGACATGAAAACAAAAAGATGAATTGAAAAATTAATTATGTCACTTTAACGATAATAATTAATGAAGGCTCGACGTTTCCTATCAAATAACTTACTTGTATCATCATCATACCCCCTTTAAATATTAATTAACAGTAAGATTAGAAAAGAGCTAATCGTCCCTCTTAACTGCTACGGCCTGCAGACAACATGGAAATATAAGGAAAGGGTAAGTAATCTAATCTAACATACCTTTAGTAATATTAAATTTCTATGATAGTTGATGGGCCGTAGACAGAAAAATATTTAAAACTGCTCTAATTCATTTAAAAAATTATGTATATCTTTTAATAAATCAAAAAATTTAGGTATTGAGATACTTTGGATATCGCATTGACAAAGGTAACAATGAAGAAATTTGTCGGAATAAAGCGGAAAGATAAGCTGTCTAGGAAATGCGATGTTAGAAATTAAATCCTTACTTGTTACAACTTAATCATTCACTCATAGGTTGAATAACTTATTTTTTGATTTATTTATTCATTTGACAAGAAAGATCGATATATTAATGAAGCAAATCGTAGAAAAATACGAAATAACGCAAAGCGAGAGATCTCTCTTTCGGTCAAAATCGCAAAACGAGTAAGTTCAACGTTTCGCAAACACAAATACTATGCACGTCTGTATAGGATATGCCTAATGTTGGAAACGTGAAATACAGGTCGAAATTTCGCTGACACCAACGTTTAAATAAAGATGACTATGTTTCCTAAACGTGCACAACGTGACTTAAATCAATTTTCATACGTAAGTAGGTATTCTTGCCATTCTTCACATTTCTATGAGAATCATAATGACTCTTGGAGGCGAATTCAGCTATCCCTAGATAGCTTTTGTGGTGGTGACAATGAATTTGGCACGAAACATAAAGAGACACTGTTGCAACATCTAGTGTGTTAGCCTCCGAGATAAATTGCAAAGTAACAAGTCAGAATAAAACCTCATAACTGAATTAGGGAGCGATAAATCGTTACCTTTCTTTTGAATCTAATCTCGCGTCATCAGTCCATTTAAATTTGAATAGGAACCGATATGTAAATATACATACATACACACTTATACTTGGTAGTTAAATGAGAATTTTAGTGAAAATCTAACCTCTTTGACATTGCTTGCATCAATTAGTCGGTAATAATAAACAAAAGACGAATGTAGAGACATAACAGACTTGCGTAGCTTAAAAAATAAAAGAAAATGAGTGTGAATGTGTCTAATGCGAAAAGTAGAGCGAAATATGTATTCAAGGGCAGAAACATATGAAGGAGAATGCATATATAGACTAGAATATATATAGAGAATATACTCGTAGATAGATAGACCTTTCCACCTAACCTCGTATTTCGTTATTATATGTACAGGTATTAATTGAAAACAAAAATAAATAGTAGAATGTGTGAAAGAAAACTTTGCAACTTGACAGAAAAAGGCCCACGTTGCAGGAAAACACCCACAGAGAATAAGGTGAGAAAAATAGCGAAAACACAGAAGAAAAATATTAAATGTAATTAACAAAATGAAAATGTTTACACTTACAAAAAATCATAGAAGTTTTTTCAATAAAAAAGAAAATTCAAAATACATGTTTAAAAAACGATAAATATTAGAAAACTAGACATATATCTTTAAATTACAAAAATGTCACTAAACCATTAAATTATAATAGCACCTTGAAATAAAAATAGTAATCATAGATTAGCTAATAACCAAAGATGATACTTCCAACAAGAGGCTTTGAATACTATTCATTCCTTGTTAGTAAGATAGAGAATAGTCAATAAATGACGAAAAGGAGTAGTGATGTTTATAAATATATATACGAGGATGTATAGAGTGCAGGAACTATACTACAATCACATCGTCATTTTCAAATCTCTCTCCTTCATACTGTTGTAAATCCGAAACCTAGTCTCCACTCGAAAACTAATCACGAAGCCAAAGCTGATCTCTGCTATTGACATTACACTGACTAAAGAGCTCTGAATGTTGAAATAACGAAGTAGCTCAAAGCATTCACGCTGTTATTTTCTCTTCATCATGCAGGAAATTGTCAGAAAAGTTCCGCAAACTCGTTGTTTGTAGCATGTGCTTGGTCTTTGCCTTCTTTCGGTTCATAAATTCCTTCGCTTTTACAGTCCTCTTCATCCATCCCTTTGGCGCTCCTCCTCATCCCCTTTAACGTTCCCTTTGTCCATCCCAACCTTTCCTATTCATCTCTCCCTCCCAACACTCATTTTCTACCTCCGAAGGCATTTCCATAGCCTTGGTAGTCCATCCTCGTTCGAAGATGCTAAGTCGTGATCCAGTAGTAGCAGATTTGTTGTTTGGGATTCCACTTTTACCGTTCTGAATAGGAAATGGACTGCATCAGAGGAATCGCAATTCCTTTTGCCTGCAGTTTTCTCTACCAGTCTGGAGGCATCGTCACATCTTCATATCAGACAATTTGCCATTCATTTGCTTCTATTTTTTTATGCTCGACATCATCTCTCTTTCAATTGTTAATTCGTCGCGGTGTTATCCGAGTCTCGCCATTCTAAGTCTAATGTCTTCCATATTAGATCGCTTTCGATTGATCTCCTTGCACGGCGCATGCGTCGGAGAGTACGTGAGATCCGCTTGTCTTCTTCGGTTATTCGCAAACGGGTAAATATGACGATGGCGAGGCGGTTTCAT
The DNA here is from genome assembly GCA_000376725.2 of Ladona fulva. NCBI lineage: Eukaryota > Metazoa > Arthropoda > Insecta > Odonata > Libellulidae > Ladona > Ladona fulva. Next base: position 312,464 of record KZ308466.1, on the reverse strand, counting down.
AAGCTTGGTTATCATAGCGCAAGAACGTTAGTCTTCCGTTACTTCCCCAAATGAAATTTACAGTAACAGTCACAACTTATTTAGTGTTTTGTTTCAGATTATCTTACATCAATGAAAAAAGTCAGGAAGTAAACGCCAAATTATTTTCAGTTATCAGTGATGAAAATTAACGTTTTTAAAGTGGAAAAATAGAATTTAGGATAATTTCTAGGACTTTCCATCGAAAATAATGCCATAATTTCACAAATAACACAGATAATGCGGATGAGTGGCAGATCTGCAGGTAAATTGGCTCATAAAAACAAAATTTTAATGCTTTTTTAACTTTTTGATATCACGTTTCCTCGCGATACTTTTTATTTAATTCTGATTAATCCACAACATTTATTAAATAAGAAATTCTAAGGAAGGTATATTAACGAATATTCAACCAACATGCATAATCGAATTAAAAGAGACCTTTCATTAAATTTTCCTTTCTTGAGGCTCTACCATTTGAGCATGCTTTCCACAACAGTTAATTCGTTTTCCAGAAGAGATATACATTCAAATAAATTTAGGAGGAAAATCTACCAATAATGCACTTTAGCGAGATGATTGCTAAAAAATTGAACTCTGAAATATATCGCCTATTAAAGTTCACGAGGGGTTGCACAGAGATTCGGAAATCACATGGCTAACCATGAGCTTACGAAACGCTTGGAATGAATGCACAGGTTCACTAGTTAGGAACCCTCATATCACCAAAAGCATCTAAACCCTTCATGCAAATTTTTGCAACAAAATAACCCTTATTTTCTGAAACAGCTAATGCGAGGTAAAATCTCCCGCCGAATATTTTCCACATTGTTTCGCCTCCTCTCCAAAAATATATATCCCAAAATATGCCCCTATGATGTAGACTTCGAAAACATTTCTTTATACCCCGAATTCTGATATTCATCTCAACCATCGAGAAAATATGGCCCCTCTGTTCTCCTATTTCTCGGTTCTTTGAACCTCACCGAAGCCGAGCACAAGCCCACGAAGAGAGAAAGAGAAAAAAATTTCCCGACAATTGAACTCTTTATCGCGGAGAACGCTCCATAATTTGTTATTACCACTGCCATCCCCGAGGAAATGTGTATACGCGGACCGATTGTTGGCCTCAGAAAACTCCACGGCAACAAATCACCCACGCACACCGTCTCAATCTCTACCTCTTTTATGACTTCATCTCTCTCGAGAAGAAAAAATCCTCGGGAAAAGAATCCACTCTTTTGAGACGGGGTGGAGAGATATTGTCGGCCCTGGGCAGGAGCGCTCGGTCTTTTAGGGCCAAATGGCACGGAAACCTCTCCTTTGTGCGAGAGCGAGGAAAGGGAAAAAAATTCTTAGAAGTCAGAAGGGACTGTGTGAATAGAAACAGTCGGAGGGCGAGGACAAGAGGTCCGACTTCATTATCACATTGTCCAGCTTTCTGAGGTGGCGAGGGATGAGGCCCTCCTCAAAACGAGGGATTGATGGAGTTCGGTGGCAGTGTCTGACCGCCCAATCCTTGTCCTCGGTCGCTCTTGCAGACGTACCGCGTGGCGCACCGCTCTCCACGGCCAGGTGAACGTCTGGTAACGATCCGCGCGATTTATTTCGCCGTCCACGTCCCGTAACGACGCCTTCGTCGCCGTTCGCGGGTTTGGGGAAGAAAAAGGTTTTCAAGAGCTGCTTATTCCGTGACAGGGAAAAAATCTGCTCCTTCACTACGGGCGAATTCGGCGACGTGAAAGCATTCCGAGGCTTGACCTCTTCAGCAGGCATGACGAAAACTTTCTTCAAAGCATAGGGAAACAAATGGGGTCCCTTGTCATAATTTGCTACCAGAAATGAAAATTTACAAAATTCGTCGCTCAGATATTTAAAGCTGGACTGCTGTCAAAAGAGATGGGGAAAATTAACTGTTAACGTTAATAAAATCAAATCGCGAATTTTTCATGCAATGTCACGGTGATTGAAGTTTTATTTACACCGCTAATTTCGAAGAGGATAACTTTTACCCCCTCGAGTTCAAATATCAGTAATACGTTATTTCTTTTATTAGCTCTCGAGAATTTGCATTTCAATAACATTTATGAATAACTTTAGTTCTTTAACGACTATGTAATGTAGAACAAATCTGGAACTCGACCAGTAATAAACGAAACATTTTCAATCAATTTTTCATCGGGCAATAACTGGCTACTTGTTGTTCTCAGTTATGTTCCAATCAATAAAATTTAAATAAAATACACGGGAGAGATTTACACAGAAAATTTTATACAAGAGTCAGAGCACATCCTAAACAACAAATATAGACAATAATTTACAGATATGGGTATGAGTAATAAAGCCTTATGCAAAAGAGATGAAGTGAACTTATGAAGAGCGGAGATCAATCGACAATATATCCCTCTCGTAATGTGGAGATAATAAATAAAGTCATATACCAGAGAAATCAGAAAATAACCTGTAATTAATCAAATACGTTTTTTAATTCTGAACAGATCTTGTGTTACAGAAATATTGTATTAAAATAGTCGATAAAAAATAAGCTAGCATGAGCAACACTAGTTTGCTACTGTATACTTTTTCGCACCCCTTTATGCGTTAACAAATCCTGAAAACTCAGAATGTAACAATTCACATTCTTTGAGTCTTTTGTGTACCGCCTACACCAGTGATGGAATATAGTGATGAAGTAATTAATTCCCAACATAACGATTCACAATGACATGTGTTGGCTGGAAAAAACAATAAAGGGCTCCCAGATAGACAAGTGGACAACGCGTTCGACTTCCGTGAAAGCGGTCCAGGGTTCGATTCCCGGTGGGGGCCAACATGCAAAATGACATAAGTTGTCGAAGCAATTTTAATAATACTAATACTACTATAAAAACATTAAAACCGTAGGTTTCCGTCGTTGAAGAGAAACTAAACTTCTTGCAGAAACCTATTTTTCTCGATATTATCTTCCAATTAAATTAAAACCCCTAACTAGTCAAATCAAAATTCATTAGGCGTATTGTCGGTAAATGTGACGAAAAAGCTAGAGAACGATGTTATTTTGCGTTGGTTAGGCCTCATCTTGAATATGCATCAAGTATATGGGATCCGGCAGACGATACATGCATCCGTGAACTCGAGAAAGTGCAACGGAAAGCGATACGTTTTGTTAAGAAGTGCTACGATAAAAAAGCAAGCGTTACCAAAATGCTGTCAGATGCAGGTTGGGAATCCTTAAAAGATAGGAGACTAGAAGCTAGATTGCGATTGCTTGATAAATTTAGGGAAAGTACATTTGCGGAAGATATAGTAGATATTATGAGACCCCCCTGCTACCTTGGACGATCCGACAATGAGCGCAAAATAAGAGAGATAGATGCTAGGACGAGTCGATTTAAGAATTCATTCTTTCCGCGAACTATACATGATAATAATAGGCTAAAAATATAGTCCGAACGCCGGTGTTTTCACCCCCTGCCACACGCCGTAAGGCGGCTTGCAGGGTATTTATGTAGATGTAGATGTAGAATAGGTGAATCGGGACAAATGTAGTTTGAAAAGCAACTACTCCCAGGGAAATCATCTCAAAAATAAACAAAATCGATGAGAAGATTAGTAATCATACGACATCATTATCTCATACTCGTCCTGTTTGGATTTGGATCCCGTTCAAATCCTTTCCACTACAGAACGTTAAGGCATGGTGAAGGAGACACTAGTTTATTTGACGTGCAATGACACATATATCACAGTAAGAAGCAATGAATTCCAGGAAAATTCGCCTTAAAAAGTAAAACAAAACAATAGTTTGTGTTTTCGATCTCAACCGATTCAGCTTACAATTAGATTCCACTGATAAATTGTTGTTAAATCTTGTTTCTAGTTGTTCTAATTGTTGCGGGAAATACTTACAGAATATATTTCAATCCTTTGGTTTGTTTGTGAGATATTTTCTTCATTAAGTCGTTTCTACCAACGAATCGCATAGGTAAACATGAGTCCTCTCATAAGTTCAACCGCCCAACAGTTCCCCGCTGAATATCTTCTTTTTGATAGCTAATCCCTAGAAATACTATCGAATAACTTCCGTATTCCTCTAGGTATATCCCTTGGCGTTAAAACTTTATCTAGTAACCTATCTAAAGTAACCACTCAGAACTGGGGTAACGGGATTTAGCCACCCCTAAGATTAAGGGTACAAGTAATTAAGTATTAAGATCCTCAAATACTCAATCTCGAAGTTTTACGTAGAAGCTCATGGAAAATGTTCAATATTTCCTTAGATATAGTCGGTTAACATGAGGACTACAAAGTTCGCAACTAACCCTCATCCTTTTGTTAAATTTTTAGGATTTCAGGAATATATCTATATAAATAAGAGAATTTCAGGGTTTGTTTTTTCGTCATTACATGTCTTTAATTTTCACAGGCTGTTTGTGTATGCATGAGAAACTGACAGAGATGTGCTCCTAGGAAAATCATAGTACCAATAAATCGCCCGATGAAATCAGGAAAAAGAACAGGAAAAATCTGATCCGACGTGAAATGAGTTAAATCTCAGGCATTCCCTTAGATGTAGATAGTTTCAAAAGAATTAGTCCAGAAATTACTTAAATATAACCGTATTGTACTTCCCATTTAGGGACAGAAGATTCAGTGAGTCATAACTGACACTGAATGCTACCAAACGCAGTCAGTACTTTAACCAGAGTTCTGGGTTAGGCTCGAAATGACTCGGATAAATTTCCACAGAAAATGTACATATATTTCGTTTTTATCTTAAATTAGAAAGAATTTTCTCGATCTCGAGAACTTTTCTAAAAGAAAGTAACCACAAAAATATATTTATTCGCATAAAAAATATTCTTTTGATTCGAATTCGCGAAAAATTCTGAGAAATCATGTTTTTTTGCGAAATGTGGCTTTTCCCACCAACCTTGGCAACCAAAGACCTCATTGAACAGACACTAACATCAATAAGAAAGATATTTTCATAAGATATCTATCTACTGTGAATGCGATGGAAATGTAATAAACTTTCTGACATGACAAAAGTATTCCAGGGTATCGGCATATTTTTCTATGTTACTTCATCGCATTTCAGAAAGCTCAAAGTTGGTGAGATGGAATAATGAAATTTTTAAATTTTGCTGATGGAAAGTCAAGAAATATGAACAACGTGCTATGAAAATAATGGATTTAGCTCATGATGGCTAAGCTAATTAATATTAAGATAACTCCAAAAACCATCAACGATGTAATGAAAATACAAGATGCATGAGATTCAAGTTAAAGAAATTGCGAATTATAGGAAATGTGAGTAATACTAACATTGGATTTGTAGGCGTTAGAAAACATGGAAATAATCGGTTGATATTGAAATATAGACTACAGAATAGAATACTGGAATTGAAATTATACAAATTTGAAATTGCTAGATATAGCTGTTTCCTATACAACTATAGTAAAACGATTTTTCTTCGTAATTTTCTATAAACAAAACCTTCACAATACTTAACGACGTCACTAGATGTCTGTCATAAATGATGCACGAAACTCTCAAAAACTTATGTTGGAGAGGTGATTCCAAATTACACGGATATAATTTTCGCAAATCGCTATCAAATTTTAATGAATGATTCATCAAGAAGTTCTTGAATACAAAACTTGTTATCTGAAGAACGGAATAACATTTTTAAAAGAGTGCTCTATTCAATTTTAGCCAAAGCAATTCGAAAAAAAAAATTTCGACTAAAGTAAATTTAAAATCGTGCCTCAGACCGGGGTTGAGGTCTGTAAAACCTATTGGGAATAGGAACTTGTCCTTTTCCGGTTTCATTAAGAATACTTAACACTCTACTAAAATTATTTTGTCAAACTTTCCAGCGCAGATAACGCAACGTTAAAATAACGCAAAAATATTAGTACTAACTTATACAAAAAATACAAGCAAGTGATTGTTACTGCAGGAGAAAGAAAATTAATTAATCATCAATGAAGAAATTCTTTTAATCATGAGCGAGATTTGACGAAAATGTGATGAGGTATTTTAATGAAAATTATAAGTGAGGAAAAATGATGAAACTACTGTTGTTAAAAGCGGGATATATTTGGCAAAGAAAGCAATTCAAGGCTATTATAAGGAGATACAAAAGCTATTTTTCGAGAGTTAGATGTAAGATAATATTATAAAATAAATGCCATAAAAAGTCCAAGGATTTGGATGTATAACTTTAATTCAGGATATATTTAAAGGAACCATTTGCACAACCTGAGCACCTATTAGATAAGATATTTACTGAAGCAACTTAGAAGAGCAAAACAACAGAAAATTGGTAACTACTCTGATAACATTTTAATCGAAAATGACTTTATTTAGTACAAGAGGATTTTTATGAGCAATCAAAGACCGAAAATGCTTGTTTCTATCGAGCTATTAATATATTCTCTTCCGGTATCTTAGCAAAGTATTCTAGTAGAAATAATATATAGAATTATCTACGGGGTAATGAGAAGTGTGAGTGGCCGACGGCCATGTGGTTAAGTAGCTGAGAACGGCACTTAAGCGAACTGAAGAGTGGACGCATCAAAATCGTCTGCCTCAAATATGTATTACTGCTATTATTACATGTAAATAATATGTAAAGTAGACACCTTCGGGCAAAATATTTCTTAAGAAAGAACTCAATTTACACCTTCGCAACGTGTATTACTCCATTGGTGAATGTATGGTTTCATCGTGTTTTCATTGCGCAATTATAAAAACTGTACGTTAATTCTTCGAGGCTATGATGTGTTTGAGAGAAAAGAAATGAAGACAGTATTAATCAACTTGTCAATGAGTACGAGGAAGCTTAAAGCATTAGAGAGTGCGAGTAAAGGAACTAAGGAAACATCAATCAGTTAACACACCATAGGACCATGTTAATGAAAATGAATTGCTATCGCGAATCGGCCAATTACAAATATGTGCTGTGAAGTCATACATTCAATTACCGTAAAATCTGTTGAAGTTACGCAGATGTTGAAAGATTTACTATGTCGCACAGTATTTTTTAGCATTTATTCGTACGTATTAGGCAAACTAACCATTAGCTGGGAAATCATAACTCCTACGATTTTGTAAAATCATGGGAGTGTTGTTAACGTTTTTCAGTTATACAAGATGTGCTGTTCCGTCCAGTTTGTTTTGATAGAGGTTCATAGGATTCCTAAGAACGAAAAAAGACTGAGGGAGGTTAATTCATATCATCCAAAAATCGTCGCCATTTTGAGGTACGCAATAATCTGCGTATGAGAGGATGTAGCGGTCAAAGTGTCCTTCGGCAGGAGGGCGCCCGCGAGAGGATTCTTTGTCCCTTTTCTCTCTACGCGTGATCGAAGTTCGAGAGAGATAAAGTGTACGAGGACGAAACCTATATAAATTCAACATTGGCACGTTTTGCGATGAAAATGCGGGCGTGTCGGCGTCTCCTAGGCGACGGACGGTTGCTGAGACAACCGGCCGTAAATCCCACAAATGTGTGGATTACAATAGGCCCTCAAAAGGCACAATAAAAACGGAAGGCAAGAAAGAACACAGTCTGCACAGCAATCACGTGACCAATTTCCCTGTAAAATTACGACAGGAATTTTCATTTCGATCGTAAAACCGTGGCAAGTCGTGGAAGTGACGTATTTCCCTGATCGTGGCAGAAAGAGCACGTTCCTTCGGATGGATCCTTGGCAGATGCAGCGAAGGAACGATCCGTAAAAAGAACGTGATACCTTTAGAATTTGACCGTTACTCGTGTATGGGAGCCGGAGAGAGGTTTGGAAGAGGACATTTTTGGGGAATTCTCCGTTTCATGAGTTCACGTAGCTAGAATTCCTGCTTCCATGCCAATCTCCATTTGATGCGAGTAATGACAGGAACTTCCCCATAGAGGGGAATTATATCCAATAAGTATTTCCAACAAGTCCTACGTGAAATTCATATTAAATTATGAGAAATGTTTGTAGAATATCCTGCTATTTCTCAGGATCACAAATTTACAGTTATTTGGTGTTACGTAAACACAATTCAAGTAGATTATTTTGTAAATACAATACGAAGTTATTTCTTCTAGAAGGAAGCATCACTGAACTCTGAACTGAACTTTGTAAATATCAAAGATAAAAAGTCTGCAGTTTAACACTTATTGTAAAGACGACAAACCTTTATTATTTTCTGATGAAATTCAATGGGGAACATTTTCATATTATACAATTGTTTCCTAACCAATTTTATTTCATTACTTGTCTTCTACATCTAGCTTATGATAACTTAATATAGTATCCTCAATTCATCAATCCAATAAAAATGAATGAAATAAATGCTTTTCTCAGGATTATCATATAAATAAAAAGCAAATGTCTGTCCGTCCTATTTATCTCAGAAACGGCTTGACTTAGAGATTTGAATCGAACTGCATTGTGTTTCTACGATGCTGAAGCCCCCCGGGAAAACTATTCTGATCTCTGTAAAGGCCTGGGTTCGAACCCAGGAACCTATAATACGTTTCCATAAGAGGTGAACGTAAAGTACGTTTAAGTTATATGCAGAGGTTGTTTCTTTTACAAAATTAAATTAGAAACAATGGTCNTCTCTCGTTTATTTTCATTTGTTCTATCAATTTAGTAATATTCATGACATTCTTATTTCACAGAAATGCTATGGAGATGTGGCTTTGGTTAACAAGAAAAAGTTGGGTTGAGAAAAAGAGCAACGCGGAGGTTTTAATAGAAGTTAGGGAGGATAAGAACTTAATGAAGGCTATGGAGAAAAGAAAAATAAAATTTGTTGGACATGTTCTCAGGCACAAAATATTAATAAGGGGTATAGTTACAGTAAGAATGGAGGAGGACGACCAAGGAAGAAGTTCCTATAAAGTTTAATGGGTTTGAAAAGCAATGAGGATATTAAAAGATCAGCGATGGAAAGATCGAATTGGTTCCAACGACAAGACCTGGCCTTTAGAAGATGATGATGATGACCTATCTACAAACGTATAAATTGATTTTCATGGATTAAATTATCATTCGTAGAATTAAAATTATTATTTAGTTTCGTACTAGCGCAGCATCCCTTTAAGGGATAGGGCCTAGCCCGGCGGCATTTACAGTGCATGACACGTGGTCTATGTATCGCATCCCACGCCGCGCCGCCTTATTTCGCTTTCGGGACCGGTATTGCGAACTCATATAGATTTTGGTTTGATTTAAGTTTTATTTGGTTAAGAAGACTGAAATTTAAAATGAAAAACTGAGGATTGAAATATACCATCTATGATGGGGTTCAGAATCAAAAGTATTTGCAGCGTGACAGATGAAGCGAGACTTAAAACAAGGGTAAAATTTTCTCTATTCAATATTTGCTTAATAGTATGTACCATGACAATAACCGTTAAGGGATGAAAATGCAGAATGTTCTGAGCGATAAAATGCGGAATAATTTCAAGCGATGACAGTTCGCGTCGGATAAAATCTAGACCAGTCTAAGCATCAGTAGCACTTAAGTGAAGGCGGAGAAGTTTGGGGTCGTGAATTAGGAAAGGGTTGAGAAGTGTGAGTGGCCGACGGCCATGTGGTTAAGTAGCTGAGAACGGCACTTAAGCGAGCTGAAGAGTGGACGCATCAAAATCGTCTGCCTCTACTCCTATTTCCAGTAGCCACTCGAAAGTGAATTTCACTCTGACTTATTATAGAAGGATCTCGGGAGCCTGCGAGTTTAATTTAGAAGATTAAGATGGAGGCTTGAGAAGAAATAGGTTCTAGTATTAAAGCCAACCAACATTCTTTACATTTGGATACGAAAAGAAATATATGTCAATCATATGAGGCTGACTTCTTGGCTTGCTTTCCCGAGGAAAACTGTCGTGCTGTGTTCGAATCCAATCTAAGGTAAAAGTTAGAGGATTAGGCTCCTTCAAAAGGGTTTTCAAGTCATAAACATACGATAAAAGTAATTTCCTAATGCACAACAATGACAAGATGATAAATTAAGTTGTAATTTGTTAATTATTTGAGATATCAACAGCAATGTTGCACGTGAGGTGAATGAAGTTAAGAAAAAGAAACTATTCCTGTAGCTAACTTAGTGTTACTCTACAATAATCGGCAACAAGATTGTTGTAATGAAAATCGAAAGAGGAGTTGAACTCATGTCGGTTCACTTCCAAGTCTTGAGTGCACAATATGAACTATAAAGAAGAACAAACAATGAAATGAATCATCCAATAGAACGCCATTATTGGATTACATTTTTTTATATTTCTGACATTTCTTACGATTATTTTATAAGCGAAACAAATTGTGATTTATATCCATTAAGAGGCTACTTAGAAATTATTTAACAATCTACCCTTACCCCTTTTCAGATTCCAATAGATTGAAGACAGAAAATTAAGATGAAAACTGATTTCCTGAAAAAAAATAATTTCCTATTATAAGTCTAAGAGGATGAATAAAAATAAAATTAATTAATTAACAAAGATCCATAAAGATTTTCCTATTAGTAGTTGTTACGTTTCAATCAACGAATTATTTTATGTAATGATATAGAAAAATATGTAGGATATATATGTTAGTAATATAATTTTGTTGATGTGTTTTAATTGTGCCTTCTTCAATCTCGTGTTCTTTAAAAATAAATCGTTAAATTTTTTACTAAAAATAATCTATCTTTGGGTAGGGTATGTGCATGCATGTTATGTATTTTGTATGTAGGTTATTTTATGTATCCGACTTAATGTGACAAAATTTCTCACTTAAAAAATAACTTTTGATAATGCAAGAGCAATTAGATTTTTTAAATGTTCTTTTCTGTCGAAAGTTCCAGTACGCTGAAAAAAACTATTTTCAATATCCACAAAAAATTCTTACTTTTTCATTGCTCGGATTGTTTTGAGTATTTTGAATTAGAAATCCATCATAGTCAATCAAATTTCCAAAGCCAAATATGTCATAGCTATGCCGCGAAGGCATTACAGTCGTTTTCTCAAAATAAATCACAAAAATTACTGTCGTGAACTATGACATCACAACTAAGGATACTGTACTTTTGAAATAAGCCGATTAATATGCACGGTATAATAATCACCCTACTTAAAGTTTTGTGCTAAAGCTACTGCTTATCCTAAAATTAAATCTAAACATTTTACCATAAAAAAATTAGTTTTAGAGATCAACTGGATGCTAAAAATCTAAGAAACATTTAGGAAGTTAGGACTCTCACAAAATTCACACCAAAAATTGGACATTAAAGAGCAAATTCCATTCGAGTTAGCACTCAAAAATTCTCATACTAACTTGTAGATATCACTAAAACGTCACTCCAAAAGTAGAGCTAGCATACCATAGCCAATTTGTTCAGCAAACTAAAAAGACATGACTAAATTTAGACCACACTTCTTTGACGCTAAATTACAGAAGGCTGGCGGTGACTCGTTTTTCTGTACACTTGAAATGATCGACCAGTTACTAGAAGGAATTTTACGATCATGTTTCTAATTATACTTAAGGTCAATAAATGAAAGATATTCAAAATAGTTTTTTTAACCCTCAAATGAAAACATGAAATTATTCCTTTCTCATACGATAATGAGGGAATGGAAACTCATCATCTTAGAGGAAATTGCAAAGCTTTCGAGATTGTACATCGTGTATAAGGAATGGCAAAAATAGACTGTCTTGATTTAGCTGGAATGGTCGATATATATGAAAATGTTCAATATGTAAATTGTAAATGCAATGCAATAATAGTTAATAAGTTCTTGTGATATAAAGTAAAATTTTTAAAACATTGCCCATACTCTGCTCACATGCAATAGTATTAAACGCTTAATAGGCTTGGAGAAAATATTTATTTTCTGTTCGAAATTTCAGTATTATATATTCTGTTGAAAAAGAATGCAAAATCATAGTTTACCATTAAAATTAATCAGTCCTCTCGAAATGTTTCTGTACTTCTAAGAATAATACGCCCTTAGAATACAAAGACTAACTTCAGTTCAATGTGAATAATTACTGAGATATTGGTAATGTAATCATATGAGCGTTCACTGAAAGAATTTAAGTGGATATTAAAGACAAAAGTAAGATGTTCCTTTTAAAGACATATTACGACTTCAGATCTCACCGATTTGACAGTTTAACAGCTTACTTAATATTTTTCTTAATTATAAATTTCCTGGTAAGATTGTGAAAAAGTGTATGTAATATACTAACAATCTGAGAATGTAACAGAGCAGGCTCAACGAATTAATGCTATAAGCAACCGCATTTTTTAATCACGAAATTGTATTGGTAACACAGAAAAGAAAATTCTTAATCCAGGTAAGGAATTTAGTAGCCAAAATCCCGTTGACAGTAAAGATCTGTGGAAAAGGATCTGATATACAGACAAGGTTTTTATTTCGAAAATTTCCCTTTATTGTAATAAACTGTAGGTTCCATGGCGACCTTTCAATTGGATCCTACACAGAACTCTTTCACAGCCAACGCCATCTCGCGTATGATATAGGAAACTGGATACATTCTACGAAGAGACCATTCCGCGGAAAGCATTTGAGGAAAAAGATGAATGGAAGAAAGAATATCTCCTTGCTGTTCTATTTGAGGGATTTATCACCTATTTGTTTATAAGATACCTTCTGCCCTGCTTCTTCCTTCGATCTGACAATGAGCGTATAATAAAAGAAATAGATGCATGGACAAGTAATTTTAAGGACTCGTTATATCCGCGACCGATGCGCGACAACAATAAGAGACAGAGGTTACTCGAACCTTTGCTGTTCACACCCCCTGCCACTCACCTAAAGATGGCTTGCAGGGTATTTATGTAATTGTGGTTAAACAGGATCTTTCCGGTTAAAAAATTAAATGAAAAACCATTGTATTGATTCATTTACAACTTACAAAGCACAGAACTTCCATCACTCAGATATGCGCTCACTTTACTTCCATTGACTTAGAAGAGATAAAAGATTATTATAGAATTATATAAGAATTTTGAAGCTCCACTTTTCATTCGTGACCAGCTTTGAGTGGTGATAATAGCAAAGGCATCGGTAAATGTTTGAAAGATAGAAAACAATGAAAATATATTATGCTAAAAGCATGAAAATTAAGAAAAGAATCTGGAAATATAAACACGAATTTATATACGATAGATACGTCGAAAGGAAATTCAAATTAAAAAGGATAATCTTTGGCCCAAACCATAAATTATTAATTCATGGAGCAACTCATTCAATTTCTGAAGAATTATTTTAATGACTTTATGACTGATATAGTTGAATCACGAAATCATCGCAGGAGAAAGTAATGGTTCAGAATTTTAAATTGTTTTGAAACTTTCAAACTTATTCGTTAAAACAAATATTGCTTCAAATTAAAATTTTCCTAGGTACTAATCCTTTATTAAGTTTTCTTGGTGTCACATTCTTCTACTCACTGATCTATAATCCCAAATCTTTTTTCGTTGTTGTATTTTTTCGTTTAACTTTAAATGTTAAATTTAACTCTTGTATTTACAAATGACGTTAGGTGGAATAGAGGCCAACTTGGGCTAACCTCGCCTTAATAAAGTGTTTGTTTATGAATAATAAAGAATACTGGATAAAGTATCGCCTGTTCTCTGTTTCGAAAGGTGATCCCAGATACTAAGAAATAATTATTACTTCTACGACTCGTATGATGAATTCCCGAGAATAATTTTGAATATTTCTGGAAATGCACTGTGAAATTCGCTTTGCAAAGGAAATCATGTTTGGTTAGTGTAGAGATAGGCTGAGTCGAAACTAAACCGAATGAAGGAGGAATTCTATATGAATAAACACGAACATTTCTAAATTCTGTGAGCCATTATTTCATCTCTCATCCGATACCTGTCAAAGTACTGCTACCACCATTGCTGAATTTGCATTGCATTGCATTTCAGCGATAAATTGCAGGCACTGAACTAATGAGTGATGAACTTTTTTAACCTGACACGATCAGTAATAAATTGGACTGGAGAAACACGGAACTGACACGGAAGAACACAAGGAAGGACTGGGAAAAATGGAAAGGGCGGTGAGAAAGGGAGATGGTTGTAGAAGAGGGTTTCAAAAGGAGGCAGAGTAATGGACGACAGAAAGGGGCGCAACGGGGGGTCGAAGGAAGGACAGATGAATAGAGGCAGGTGATCCGTACAGTTTCCAACGGCAATAGGTGTCAATGCGGTGACTTTGGCCTGTAGCACCTCATACCTTTTCTTCTCCAAGGCCCATCCCCTTCATCCATTACAAGTCATTGTAACCGTTTTCCAGTAGAATACGAAAATAGGCTGTAAATAGGCTCATTCATCCGTCTACTGTATTTTCAGCCAGTTCGTCTATTTTCAATTACCGCTCGAAGAGGAGCTTTCCTCGCCACCTCATCCATTTGCGATATTCAATTATCGACGGATTATCAGCCTGATAGTTTGACTAATATTTATCTAATGTTCCAAGATGGTCCCAATGATAGTTTCGCAAGATTGTTAGGATAATTCCTTTGCAAAGCCCAATAGAGGATAAAAAAACGAAACTAATTTTTAGATTAATTCAAAGCAAAGCTTATTCTTCGAAATTCGTAACATAACCAGAATTTTTTTTATTTCAGATCCACTAGAAATAATTAGCATGTCTGTTATTTCTGCCAGTAGAGTGAAAGAACAGTGAATTTACAAACCTAGTAAAATTTATAGTTTAAATTTCTTGGCTTAACGGTAGTTATAACTGAATGGAAAGTAGTTGTTCAAGTACTATTGTAAATTTTTAACATCCTTAAATTCACTAGATAACTTATCGAGCTCGAAATTTGCAAAAAATACACGCTCGTTAGGGATTACAGAAAGTAACAGCAGGTCAAGATTTTGAAATATAATATTAAAGACATCCCTTAATACATAAAGAAGTCAGTTTGCTGTAAGATTTGCTACTCTCGGATGAGATAATCGTTGAAAGGTTTATAGATAAAATATATTTCAGCGAAAGCTCATTACATTAAAAACTAACAAATATAACAGTTAGTAAAAGTGTGTTCAAACTTGTACGGCATCGAGCGATTCAGCACTAAAGTAAAACTTAATTATATTCAATCGAATTTATAACACTTCTTTTATACCCTGAACCTCTTAAATTGATAAATGGATTCTGAAATCTAATATTTTATACATTATTTCATTGAAATTTATACGCCTAATATAAAGCATCCCTTTATCGACTATATACAAAAGTGTGCACGAGATTTAGTTTACTTGCCCATACCCAATGAAATAAAATGGGAAATATGACAACTATCGTTTCATGAATTTTCTCCTCACAGCGATGGAAAGATGTGTATTACCAAAAAATTAAAAATATAAATGCGCATTCCGGAGATGCGTAGCCTAAGAAGTAAATACTTCCAATACATTGTTGCTACGAGTCAATTTTAACTCGCAGTCTTGAGTGTGGATGATGGGCTCATCCAACAATTTCAGCATCGATCGTTTTTACGTCATTCTACATAAATCACAACAATCAATTTTAATTCGTTACTTTATTAATCTCGAGCGCGTCATTGTATACAGATATCAAAAACTTCACTACTTAAATCTTGGTTTAGCATATTTATTTATCGTCACTTTGTACGATTAAGCGTTCTGCGTTCTCCAAATATCAAATTTCAGGCAACGATTCTAATTTCAGATATTCAAGTATAGACGTCACCATGATTTCTGCGCCTTTAAGCCTCGCTATTTTAGAGGCTGAAGCCGGCAATGAACGTGATTGCGAATATGACGGCTTTTAATTGAATTAGAACTTCCGCTACAGTTTACTTAATAAGTAACGAGGTTACAGTTACTCAACAATTTCAGATGTTGTTAGTGATAAATGGATGTTCTGAAAATATGAAGTCGTTGCATGTGCCATGTTTAAGTGAGACAGGGAGATAAATCCAGTATTGTTTCACAACTAGAGTAGAAATTCGAGCACGCTCCAGGAAATCCATAAGTGGCCGAACAATGCCATTATCATACCTGAAATAATACGTTTTTATAGCGAAGGTATACCCACTTTCACGACTCCACTAAAAATAAGTCATCACATGTCACACTCTATTCTCGTTTCATAGCAGCTGGGAAAGAAAACACATTTAACTTCTCTTATAAATTCCGAAATCAATCAGACTTTGCCTCAATTCGTGCACTGAAACAAAGCTCTGCTCCCACTCTCTCATAAATCCTCCCTCGCGTCCCATTTCACTACGAACCATAATTTTTCTCTTTATCCTAATCTGAGAGAAACACAAAAGCAATTTGGAATATTGGAAATGTCTGCTCTTTGATTTACGTGTCCATACGGTCCTCAGCTAACTCTCGGTATGACGACTGTGGCTAGATTGATGCTGATGCAAGTGTCAGCCATCCAGGATAAACTGCTAGACATGACTCAGTAAAGATCGCTGAACGGATCAACTTAGATAAAGCTAGCGGCAATTCTAAACAAGATACATTACCAAGTTGCGATCATTTGGTAATGAATCCTTTGAGAGATTCTAGAACTTAAATTATTACGTTACTCTTTAAAATAACAACATTTCACGACAAACGGAATCATTATTTTGCGACTTATTGGGAAACTCGTCAAATATACATTACTTAAAAGAAAATTTACTCATAAACACTAGTTTTCTCGGGATTTCTATACTCACTCACAGGTTAGATATGACTCTATGATCCTCATTGGATAATGCATGCAGTAAAACTTACAGATAAAATTCTGTTAATTTATTGAGAAGACGAACCAAACTTTTAAGTATAAAAGGCGAGAAAAATGTCCGATTCAATAGCAAATAATAATATAACATTACTTTCAGGATGCTTGGCGCATAATGAATTCTCTGCAGATTAATAAAATTAGTTTATGATGTTGATTTAATATCATTAAGTTTTTAATTCACATGTTCTAAGTTAATAAATAATAAACAGCAATATATTTTTTAATAATTTGATGAAATTAAATTGTCTTCTCGAACGTATTGTACCGGAGATATATTTATTGTATTAAAAAATTAATTATCTTGATTAATTTCAGTGAGTGTTGAGTTAATTCACTGGAAGAAATAGTACGGATTATTGGAGTACGACCACATAACAATATGAGAGCAACAGTACATTCGTAATGGTTGCAAACAAAGGTTACCCGGGAAAAAACTTTTCACATAAACTTACTGGAAATAAACTGCTGAATCCCTTGGCTAAGGAAGAATGATCCGCCCACTTAAAAGGCGCGGTTTCGTCCCGCACCCGAATGAAGTAGCGGAGTTATTTATCCACGATTATTTGTCAGGAACCTTATTTTCCACGCATCGGATTCGGAAGTGGAAAATGCTCTGAGAAGCTTAACCGAATGAGAAGAGAGCTAACAAATTTAGAGAGCGCATCCATTCCAAAGGAGATCGCTCCTCAATAAGTTATCCTTCTTTAGGTTTTTCCGGATTCATCCTCGCCCTTTGAGGGGAGAAAAATAATGAAGTAACCCCCTTAGTCATGGAGAACATCCATTATCTCCCTTCCTTCTGCCAGCCCATTGTAAACCTCTTCCACCTCATCCATTTTTCTGCCACTACCCCTCAACTCAATACGTTGTATGTCATCCCTTTTGGCTTCTTTTCTCCATTTTTTCGCCCAAAATCTCCGCCTACGTCCCCCTGGCCTCACGCTTACTGCTCTCATGCATTTTAACCCCTACTCTTTCACCTCAAACTCTTTTTTTGCCTATTCACGCTTTCACTGCTTAAAGATACGGACATTTTTGCAATCATAATAGTCCTGTTGATATATTTGATGAATGAACTTTACCGATGAGTACCGGAATTTCTGATAAATGTCATTAACCCTATTGAGGAATCTTCAAAATGGTCTACGTGAACCTCTATGTTTCTGCAGAGAGCCCATAAAACTACCCTACATATTCACAGTACGTAAGGGTGTGGTAGAGGTTTGATTTGCTGTTTCCGTCATTTTAATTCTAACGCATAACATCTCTATCTTACATTCAAACTTTGATACTAGTGTTTTAAAAACAAAACTTTCTTTAACGTTTTCTTCGGGGTTGGGAAATTGATTTTCCTTTTTTTTTTATTCCAATGAGTTTTATTTCAAGAGTCAAAAGCTCATGGTTAAGTTTTCCGACGATGAATCAATAGTCCTTGAACCCTGCTACAGATCGTTGATTGAAAGAATGGTTCTCTAGATGAGGGAAAGCTAGACTAATAATATCTTTGTGATGAATCAAAAAGTAAATATCACCCGAAGAGACACAATGAAGCTTCCCAACTATTTCTACTAATAACACTATTCGCATAATTGAACATTTCTAAACAGTAAATTATCTATTAAAATAAACTGCTTGGTACAAATTCATTCAGTCATTAAAATTTTACAACCATTACCTACAATCTATCATTATCATCATGCCCAGCTACATAAAGATGCAAACATCTCTTCCTTCGTGGAGAACCGCGTCAATAATCTTTGTTATCACTAGTACTTCAGTATATTGCCCCTGCCACACGCCGAAAGGCGGCTTGCAGGGTACTCAATATAGACATAGTTGCGTGTTATTTAATACGTATTCGCTTTATCCATGCTTGTTTCAGTCTTTCCCTTCCACTCCTCAGGCGATCTCCTCCCGATGATATGTTTAAAAATGTCCCTTTCCTATCCATAATGGACCAACTTTTTTCAAAACGGCTTCAAAAACAGTTTTATTTACTCCGAGTACTCTGAACCCAATATCCCGATAATGATGAATTTTTCCAGTAAGCAAACACGAAAGCCATCATATCAAGCGTGAAGTAGCCATATTGGCCGCCTAGAGATGAAGGGAGGGAGGAGAGGAAGGGTGCAAAGAGAATTTGCTGACAAAGGATGGTGGGAAGGGAGAGAAAAGGAAAGAGAAAAAGGGAAATTTACGGTGGAAGAAGGCGGAGGTGACGGATCGTGGAATAGAGTCTTTAGAAAAGCGGAGAACATTCGTTTTTACAAAAAGGTTTGCCTGGCATTATAATGTCCGGACACGGTTTTCTTGGGATCCCTTTGGCAGAGTCAAGGAAAAAGGGACGTGTTGAACATGACGAAAAGTGGCCCGAAAAATAAGCAAACAGATATGTTATTGTGCGCTAACTTGCGATCTATTCATCTGCTTGTTATTTCCACCAGCCGCGTGCGAAGCTCTTCAAGATATTCGTTTGCCTTGCTCAAGTTAAAATGGCCTCGCAACAGCCGTGATTCATATTTACAGGGGATGAAAGCAATGCGGTGTGCTATTTTTACTCGTCAACAATGAATCCACAGCCTACAAAAGGTCGCATAGATATTGTTTCGATTGTTTACGAAACAAAAGCCTTATCCTACGCGATGCAAAAAATATTTATTTATTTATTTACATTCTATGACTACAAATAGACATCTAGCCTGGTGGGAATATTAGCTTGCCTTGAGTCATAATATATATTGAAATTCATGTAATTCTCCACCTTACACATGCATCATTGAAGTAATCTCAACATCATAAGCTGAAGAACTGATGTAAATAGGAAAATTGTTATTTAAAATTTTAACGGGACCACATTTTCAATTTAATGTTTGACAATTTGTATAAAAGTATAAAGGATTAACATAAGAGCAAGAACAGCTTATTCGTCAAATCAGGAGCCTTTCTACTGTAGGGTGTATCATTAAGCATTTCCTTGCTTCATTAGCCGACTTCTAGATAATGCTGTACATGAGATGCGAATTTGTTGTTTTCGTTTAAATAATTTTTCACGGAAAACTTATGAGATGCGTCAAATATTTTACTAAAAGTAGTATATTTTTCTTGCTTCCAAGATACTAAGCAGCGCTGAGCTAGGCAAGCAATGCAGGTTAAAAAAATTGAAGCTCATAAAAGGTTATGAAATACTTATGCTACTGAAAGACTGAGAGAGCAGTGAAAAAATTACTTTCAGTTTAGGTTTAAAGTAGTAACTGAGGAGCTTTATATCTTATATTTGCTTATTTTGGCTGACTTTCTTCGTAAATTGCCTCCACAAAAGGTAACATTTTAGTTGATATTAACTACTTCAAAAAAATATTCCCATTTGATAAGCAGAATAAATCGATAAGAAATAAATCATAATGATGGCGATGACACTTATGATACGATTCCATCTTTATAAATTTAATTAACGAACGAAGTTCTTGATTCATGGTCCACGGATAGAATTGAGCCCGTTGCCGCAACAAATAAAAAAAAAACATGGCACTTCTTCTACATCGAATTTATTTTTATTTATTATTGAATTTATCGAGCTCGATGGTTAATACTTTAAAGCTGCACTGAAAAAATATTTAGATAACCCGTTTAAGTGAGGCTATTGATCATCGTAACGGCGTTTATTCTGAATGCAACCCATAAATCCGACGCTGAAAATGATGTCAGCGACTTAAATTCATCCATTAGACAAAGATTTTTAAAATTTCAGCACCAGTTTTTAATGCCGAAGAAACTCATTTTGCCAGATATTCCAAGATGAGGTCTACACAAAATTTCTCTGAATTCGGGGGTCCAGAAAAAAACACGAATTTTTCTCATTGGCCATCAACCGCATGACTTTCCAAACCACTTGAATGTTTGGAAATCATCAAGAGTTAAAAGGAGGCATGTGATTCTTGGAGTGCCATGAGAAAATTAACGAGAGAAACGCATTAGAGCTCAGATAAGCAAATCTAGGTCACCATGAAAGACGCTTAAAGCGAATCAAAATTTCTGTCACATCGCTAACTTTAATGCATTCAGGAAACGGAGTAGGGATGGGTTTTCCGTATTAACCCGATTCCGCTGTGGAGAAATTGAGAAATTAGTTCTGCGGATTATCAGAGGTGGTGGAGGCAGATGATATGGGCTGATCATGGAGGCTGTTGAATGATATTTAAGAAAAGTCCCAGCAAAACAATTGATCTTTAACGTATTGGCGGGAGAATTAAGGAATAAATGTACCGATGCTGGACATGAGGAGATACCGAGATCCATCAACTTGAACAATGTATGAAATAGGCGTGAAGTTTAAAACTTTTTCTACTAATTCAAATCGTTCAAATTCTTTAAACATTTAAAGTGGGTAAACGATTTATTCATCAAATGAAAATGTCTGATCATTCTCGCCTAAACGAGGTGATACTGAATATGAAAAATATAAAAAGTTTGTACGCATCAAAACATGCGCTATACCTAAGACATTATTATCTGCGGACTAACCAGTCATATGTCTGGTACTGAATCACTGCATAACCAGTATGGCTGAATACAATCTCACCGGGACGACTTGAGAAAACATTTATAATTGTATTTGAAAATAATTAGGACTCAAAACATTCCCCTATCATATTAAATAAATTTAAACTAAAAAGTAATATTATCGAATGCTATGAGATTATTCTGATTAAAGGCCATTATCAATAATTTTCAATTTAATGGTTTTTCATCTTCCATTTAAGAGCCTTTCATCATAATAATACAAGGGATTTATTTTATGTGACTGATTTCATATCCGATGCTTAGCATTAAAACGTCTCAGAATGCTGCAAGGCTTTGCACATTTCCGTTAAGAATATTCTAGGCTTTCTTCTGATAATATTTTCACTTCTTAGGACTGTTCAGAAAACTTCATTAGGTAATTTGTCCTCCTTTAGCCAAAAATCATAGAAACTTCATCACCTTAGTAAAACTGAAATAATTTTATATATGGCTGAAGATATACTTTTCCCTTATATACCTTATACTTCTTACCTCTGAATAATATAATGTTGTTTATGGGATTTTCCAGGTTCAATCACGTTCCAATAGCCCAACTATATCCACAATTCTAATACAGTTTCTCAAGCCAGAAATCCCTCAAGGCTTCAGCGTTGATTTGCCTATCATTTTGGTTTCTTCACAATTTAATGAAACCACAAACTTAAGCTACATCATTTGTATCGGCTATTCTGCCAAGTAAATGCTACAATTATTTCCGGTTTATATATTAACTCTTGGTTGTGCAATTCAATCTATTTATTCTAGGCTTCCTCTGAGTTAGAATGTAAATGAAGTTTGTTGCGTGAGAATACATACATACAAAAGCAGAAGTCTAAACATTAACTGTTGCATCAATGATTCTTCTATGATTGCCCTTCCATCATAAATCATAATTTAGAGCCAACTCCAGACAGAAATCTATTGAGTCATCCGCCTCAAGGCACAAAAAGCTATCGGATCCAATGATTCGACAGGGGGTAAATTTATTTCTTTAACAGTAAAATAAACTTAAATAAACAATCCTTGACAACAGCGAGAGCAGCACTAAAAGGTGCCATGTGTTTGCTGGAATGTAAATCGAAACAGAAAATGTCAACAATTGAAGTTGCTCAAGAGCGTTGAGCTTCCCTCAAAGCGAACGCACATCTGAAGCGAATTATGCCAAACAACAAGAGGTCCTTCAGAAAATATTTGCCTAAAACAGTGATATTAGTCAAATATTTCCTGTTTGGTTTTCAAAACCTCATTTTTGCTATCTAAAAATATATTTAATAATTATCATCAGTATGCTGATGTACTTCATGAAAGGTTCGCGATAGCCAATAATTGATTTCTTGACCGAAATAAGAAACCTAAAAGGACTCTGAAGTATTCCTTTAATGTCTTTCTCCCAATATGCATGGGGAATGGCACAGATTCCGAGTTTCTCAACTTTAAAAGTTACGGAAGAATTCCCTCAGATACGTTAAGATACTGGTAATTTGAGAACGGCAAATAGAGGTGAAAATGATCGTAGAAAGAATGATGACCTCAAATAATTTGCGGTCAATTGCAGATACCACACTTGAAGACAATGGCTGCCGAAAAACTGCCAATCCAGAACCAAAGGAGCTCACAGCCAAGTCTGCCTCCCATTGTTGGTTCTGGATGGACTCTTTCCTGGCTCCCGTGAACGACAGTGCTTCCATCTTTTGACCAGAACGTGCGCCGCGTGAGCGGATGAACATTTTCAAGGAAGCTTACGTAGATGCAGAGGCGCGCAAACAGATATAGAGAGATTAATCGGTCCCCTCGATTCTCAAAAAGTTCGCAATTTTTTCTACCGACTTCCATTTTTGAATTCAGCTGGAACTATCTAACTTCGATTTATTTTCCGAGAAGATGTTCTCGGAAAATAAATCGAAGTAGCTTTCACGAAAATCATCTTTCAGCACTCTCATTCACAATTTTCTCATGCCGGAATATCGCTGGCACGAACTGTCTACACTATGAAAATTATTCGAGGAATATGTCGATGGTTGGAACGTCGTGCATTCCATCATCATTTCGTAGGAAAACAATTTTAAAAAAGAATATAAGGTGGCTCTAAATGTCTATCGGTAACAAAAGAGTATCTATCACCAGTAAGAAGAACTCATAAAATCTGGGGAGTACTTTCATGTTAGTTCCCAGGCATTTGGTTGGAAAGGATTTTACTCTGTAAACCTACATCATACAAACCCAGAAAGGGGCCTATAAAGAGAGGGATTCATATGGAGAGTTTCTATGGAAGATGAAGAAGATCTGAACAGACTAAAATTGTTAAGACTAACTGTTCTACAAATTCATATATGTTAAGCAATCTATGAAATTGATCAAATCAACCGTCATTACAATATTATCGCTTACCCCTTTTAGCCGTACCAGAAATAGAAATTTAGAGGTCATAGCTAGAAAAAATATTTCTCTTTCCATTTCCGTATTTTATGTTCATGCGTCCAATATCAGTTTCTTTCTTTATTGCGAAATATGCTTAATTAGAGTTAATTATATCGGCTTATACTTATATAATGTGTGATCAAATTGCATATGCCAGTCATTTGAAATATAATGTCTTAGAAGGTCTAGATATACACTATTTACCTTTCGTTGAGTAAAGATAGAAGAGGAAGCCTACGATTAAAATTCAAATTTAACGCCCCCTTAATTTGAAGGATTCACTTAAATTCCTAAAATCACAGAATGGTTTTTAATACGGGATATTCTGCTCCGGTGGTATTCCCGGAAAGCGATTTTCCGTAATGAGATATCCACCCGGAATGTAAAGTACTGACTCGATGATCAAACGAGCGAAGGTGGAGCGCCTAAGATGAATAAGCGATGCCGATAAATTGGAGGGAGAAATGAGCCAATTAATTGACGTGACGGAGGATCGAACCTTCTGCGAGAAAGGATTTCGATTCGTGCTCGATTTATATCGACGTTTTTGACCATCGATCGCGTCTCGGATGAGGGTTCGATAGAATGGAAAAGGGGACGGGACAGGAAGGGTTCGGAATGTGGGCAGCGATTAGTCACCCCGGACGCTTCAATCCCGAGGAAGGCCTGATAAATCTCCCGCGCTCGGGAACATTGTTTTTTCGTTCGGAGGCACCTGGACCGGCTGCGGGCACTATCTCCGCAGGAATCCATTCATTTTATCTTTCTCATTCCCCATCCTCGACATATCCCCACTCCGTTTTACGCCTCCGCTCTTCACTCAACGCGCTCCTCCTCGACGCGTCATTGCCGAATCTCGATCGTCCGCCCACGACCAGCGACGCCCCCTCCACAGGAGCTCCACTGAGATCCTTCCTTTCACTCCGAAAAGAATAGGTAAATGTGCGAAATCTACGAATCTGTGGATTACGGATGGCTGAGCCCGGGATCCTGCTCCGAAATGCGATTCCGGTGCTTCGGCTGGGGGGTTGAAAATTCCAGGTTCACGCAATTTCGATGATTCCTCTTCGGTAGCCTTGGGTAATAAGTTCAACCTTATCTTACTGATAACTCGCTAGTTATTCTATTATTGTAAGACTCAGTTTGTAATTTATTATTAACGCACACGCACTTATATCAAGCAATTTAATTTCACGTTAGTCAAGTCGTTTGCGTCGTCACAATAACCAAACCGAAAATTGCAATCCTCAAAATAATGACCGCAGCCCTCTGGTAACCTATAAGCCCATGCCGCTCATCTGCATTTCTGCATCTGCAATTCCACCTCTTGGAATAAAATGTGCAATTAGAGAAGAGGATTCTATCCCACCTATTTAGACAAAATATTGAAATTACGCAGTTAATTTCGCCCATTTCCTTGTTGATTTTTCTTAATTTCTTCCAGTTGTTTAAAGTAATGGCACGGGTTAATAAGAAAATGATTGGATTGAGGTAAAGGTTTTAAATTTTGCACATTGAAGTTGTGCGGCTAAATCCCAAGGAATAACAAGTGTAAAAAATAGCGACATGACTGGGACTCGAACCTAGGTTTCCCACTTTCCTGGCAGGAAAGAAGAGAACGCTTCTGTAAGTGTACATAATATAAGAAATATCCCACCAAAATTTGCGCTACTTAGTGAGAGACAATCACCATTCGATGGAAATAATAAGAAATTTAAATTAATGTCTATCCCAATGGATATCATCTGGATTTCCTACGACTAACATGTTTTTCATTTAATTTTGTAAAAAAATTGCCCACCAGCGATAAAATGAAGCTATCCATCATAAGAGAGATGATTTAAATTATCGGAGACTGTGTGCGTGAAAATTGTGAATAGTCTATTTAGTTATTATTCATCAGTTTAAAGAAAATCTAAAGAAAGAAAGCCTTGCAACTCGTTATCTGAAGAACTCTGAAAGTTGAGTAAAAACATTACGCAAAGAGGTTTGCATCTCTGAGATAATCTTTGCATTTATCATAGAATTTCTTTTGGTAAAACACTGACACCGAAAGTTTGCAAAATTATGCGCATTCTTTTTCTACGAAATATTTTATAGGTATTTTCTTATTTATCATTAGATCAAACAAAAGGCAATGAAATTTCATGAAAATTAAAGTTCATTTCAATGAAAAAAAATTTAAACAAAGGTACTTACCATCGTTCCCTTCTTCTTCGCCGTCTGCTTAAAGGCATAAATAATATGTACTGCAAAGATCCCCAGATCGTGACGACACATTCGTATGGCTTTATGAATCCATTGGCTGCAAGTAAAAAAATGATACATTTGCAATAGAGATATCAACGTAAATAAAACTAACGCCGCATATTGTTTCTTTAAAATTAAGAAAATATGCTTTGTATGTTTCAGTACGGTAGTACGTTTAGCTTTCTTTCGCTAAATACCAAAAAACAAATCTTGATATGTACATCTATGCCTTCGTAGGTTATCACGGAATTGATCTATTTATTTCAGCATTATCTCTCGGGTTAATCCACGACGTGTGTCCAGGACGACAGAAAGACAACAATTTCGCCAGCATTCATGAAGACGCCGAACGGAATGGTGGCATAAATGTAACCTTTCCATAGAAACTGTCGCGCTGAAATTCAAGAGATTATGCTGAGCTCAAAGCATCTGGCTGGGATAAAACATTGAGCTACTCATACTCGTATGCGTATTTAAAGCTACGTAATAACTGAAAAATGATGCAGTTTAACAAAAATATTAATATCAAACCGCCGAAACATCTTCAAGACGTATAAATTTAAAAATACTGTTATCTACTCAGAATGTTTTCCTAAACTGCCACAATCAATGAAAGGAATTTCTTTCTGAATAAGATACTTCTGTGGGTGTCATGATCAGCGTTCAAATACTTGAGGGTAGAGGTACGAAGATTTTCATCGCTATTTTTGTAGAGGTCAAACTTAAAAAAGGATAAGGAATGCTTTTGCTGAACCTTTAGTCCCTCTGAAGCTCTGCGGTCCAGGTCTGTAATACTACTATGTTCAGCAATAATAATGCAAACTCTTCACGTAACTCTCAAAGGTGAATTTAAATTGCTTAATTAATAACATCGAATTACTACTGTATAAAGATTGAAGAACCTTGGTTGGGAACCGCAGCGGGGAGATAAAAAGCAAATTTTTACACAAAAGGGTGAAATACGTTTTAAACAGTTCTATAGTTTTAGACAGATCTGAACATTAGGCCAATGGTTCATAAGAAGATGATTTTGCAATCGGATGTCTTGATTAGTGAAATCTCCCTTGACAAAAATATTTTGCTTCAATAGAATAAATAAGTATAATCGATTTACAATATATCATATACATAAAAAGCAGATGTCTGTCCGTCCGTCCCCCTATTTACCTCAGAAACGGCTTGACTTAGAGATCTGAAACAAACTGCATTGTGTTCCTACGATGCTGAAACCCCCCTTCACCG
>KZ308466.1:225253-284536 GCA_000376725.2 Ladona fulva | reverse complement strand
ATAAATAATGGTAAGAAATATATAGAGTTATTATGAGCTTACGTCTGAATTTTTTTGTGCTTAGGAGGACCAGATATATACGATATTAGATATATTTTTAAACTAAATTAAGTTCCGTCATTCTTGACGGGGCGTTTACTAGTTATATAATAAATTATATGTACTCGAATAAATATGTATGATCTTATGATACAAAACGGTCAACGGTCTTTAAACGAGTTTAAAAGAATACTCAGGGCGACTGCCAACTTCTCCTATGCTTGAAGCTCTCCCTTCAAATATATTTGCGCAAGTGTGTGACTTTATCGCTTTATCTTTTCATGCGACAAATGAACCACTTAACCTCTTCCATTGAGCAGTTAAATTCTGAATGCGCAGGATCTTATCCTTCTATCGTTCTGGTCGCCTCATCTGCAGATGAAATCTCACACCCAATTCCCCTAACGCCTGATTCTCTTACACGGCTTTCTCGCTCTCCATGCCCTATGACCCCACCACGCCCAGCCTTTATCCACCCTATCATCGAATCATTCTCACTTTCATACCCAGACCATTATCAATATTTCCCCATAGAGACTACCACACCAATATCTCTGCTCTCTCCCCCCACGATGATATGTCATCTACCCAACATCCTATCCTTGTTTCCCCTCCGCTTCCTTTCATATGAACGCCTATCCCTATATGGCATCTCTTTTTTCTCCCCCTTTAATGGCTTAATCTATGTATCCGTCGACGCATGGATGCACTCTCCCCTAAAGAAAACGCGGCCGTCAGCACAACAGCTATCCATTTTCCATCATGAGGCATACGACGCGATAAGACGCTGAGTTAAATGAGTCGCCAAAATCCGCAAGAGTGAGATGCTCGCGCGATAAAAATACTTGAGGAAATTGTTCTGTCACCCTGATACGGAGTCGTCTTAAACGGATTTCCATATGAATAACCAAAATTCTCAATATGGTGGTTCACTTCTAGCGTAGTAAGGAAGTAGCGAGGAAAGCCTCCTTGGTTGAGGTGGACCATGTACCCAGTAAGTAAGAGAGCAAGCAATATTTGTAGATAAATAGTTTGTCTTTAAGAGCTACGACATATTCGTAGCATCAATAGCTTTAGGTTACATTTTCAGAACTAAAATGAACAGCATTAGTATTGTAACAATAAAAACATTCTTAAAGCAATATTTTTTAATAAACTCAAATGATAATAATAACTATTTAAAACTATAAAATAAGTAAGATCACAAAAGCGGTTCGAATGAAGATAAATAGGCAAAATGATTTTACAATACGAATTTATTCAGTTTTTCTGTTTCACTTGTTTAGTGTTCTCTAAACAGCATTAATCTTGCATTAGCTATAAATGATGTTGATTATCTAGACCTTAATTGCAAAAATGAATTATATCAACATTTTATGTTACTGAAATTATGAATTACTCGTACATGGAATTCCCCTGAAAATGTCCCTCTAAACCAGGAAAGGCTTTGGAATACTTTTCTAATAATGATTCGAAACTATTCGGCGGCTTAAAATTTTACGAGCATAACGATATTAAGGATCAGTAAGAGATGGAGAGTATTTAAATCGAGTACCGGTTAGCAAAAACTTATCCCCGCCTGGCATAGGATTTGTTTTAAATGCAACTTATTAGCCGAACTTAAATCGTATTTATACTAGAAAAAATTATCACTATTGCGTTTATTTTTATATAATTTTGCGATTTACGTGGAATAAATTGCAACGAAGTGTTAAATAAGTTAATTCACTCAATAATTTATAATAGATATTCAACAGAAATCCAACGTTCAGCTATCAAAGATGAAATCAGAGGGCGCGAATGAAAGAATTGAGGAGAAAATCTTCAGAGACACGCCAACGTTTTATGCAATCCACAATTTGAGCTAGTTTCGCGGTAAACGGAGAAAAACCAATATTTTCCGCATCAATGTTCACAAGAAAAATGCAGTGACCTTTATAACTAGTTTGAACTAACACTCTATCCCGTTGCTTGAAACAGCTCAACCTTCACGGTAGACGCAAGGGCATCTGTAAAGCACCTTCGAGCGACACAAAAAGCCATCGTTTAAGGATGAAAGAAGACGTAATATTTCAGAAATGAAACAAGCGATAAACGTTCACGCTTATTTCCTCGATTGCTAAGGAAAAAATGTTGCAATCATAACAGTCACAAATTCAAACGACTAACGACCTTACAATGGGGATGAAGTCGAACAAGGAAAAAAGGAGTGAATGACAGAAAAAACGGAAAAGAAAAGGGGGTTCGGATGCGGAGGAAAGAAAAAATTGAGAGAGGGGAAGATTGGAGTTGTTGAGAACGAATGACGTTTATCCTCATCGGGAGAGGTGCTCGCAATAAAGTAATTTAACTTAAGAACTCTTAAGGACTCCATCGCAGGGGGTGGTTAGGGATTAAGGTAAAGGGGAATTTGAGAAAAAAGTTGTTGAAATCGAAGGCAGGAAGAAAGAAAGAGGAAAATGATAAGAGAGAACAAAGACAGAAAATAGAAGATAAATAAAAAACGAGGAGAGAAACAAAAATAGAAAATTAAAGTTGCAAAACCTCTAACCAAATCGAGCCGTTGCAACAATTTTTAAGACTCAGGAGCTCAGTACATATGATAACAAAACTATAAAAATCTTTTTTCATAAACATAAAAGAATATCTATATTATTAAAGCTTCTTATAAATTAGCAAGAAATAAAGGTTACATTTTTTTACATCTACCTTCACAAAATACCCCACAAGCCTCGTTTACTATAATTTTTTCCGTCTTTGGGGGGAGTGAAAATTACTGCGGGCATTTAGTTTACGGAGGTGAGGTACTATTTCTAAGTAACAGTTTTTAGTTGCAATTTTTCAGATTTTCTTCGTTCAAATGACAAAATAATTCATTTAGTCCTACTATACAATTCATAATGTGCAAAATCATTAAGGAATTTGTGAAAACTTAATCTAAAGATTTTCAATTACTTTTGCCTTTTACTATTTTTACAATCTCTTTTTGAAAAAAACTTGCGTGGTGCCCAGGCGCTCAGCTTAGAGGAAAGTCTATCCACAAGGCTGCCACTGGTGTGTGGCAGGGGATTTAAAGACCAAGCGATCGACCACACGCTTACTATCACGGATTTCTCATGGAAATCATAAGCTTCTAAGACGACTTTTCCTTGAGTCGTTTACTCTGATTTTACTTCCATAGGGCGAAATCGCAGGGGTTTATATGATTTCGATTATTTGTTCAGTAAACGTGCTTTCCATGCAGATACATTTGTCTTGTTATAAAATAAACCGATACGATATAATTTTAATCCCAGAAAAGAACACAAAAAGACGCTGTAAAATATCTTCGTAATCTATGAAAAAATATTTCCTAGAGTCTTCCGCCCCAGTTTTCAAAACCTTCGATTCCACATTTTCAGGTCGCCCGTATTTTGGGACAAAACAGGACTACGCTTCTAAGGAATTGTTCTGTTCCTACTCTAACGTTTTTAAACGTAGATCTTAATCTTTAAGCAATTTGTAAGACAAAGACGGTAATAATAGACGACAATATTATAGCGGCTCCAATTTAATATTACTTCCGAGATTGGGATGAACGAAGATGAAAGAAAAACGTATGAAAAAATCAAGAAATCGAGAAAACGATACATGGGAAGAGAAAATAAAGTATTTCGAAGAAGGAGAAAACGAGAAGGAAAAGGCAAAGGTAGAAACAGATAAAGAGAGAGGGTGGGTTGGGGTGTATCAAACGCCATTACCCGTGTGGAGTTGCAATACGAGCCTATCCCACCCTCTTCATCACGGGACAAGGTAATTACTCGCCGGTCACGTGATGAACGCTAATGGGCGCTAACTGTGTGAGCTAATGTGAGAAAGGGTTGTTAAGGGGGAGGGTGGGCTGGGGAGGTTTGGGTTTCGATGTTCCGAGGGAGAAGAGATGGGCGATTGCGGATTTTAGTGTCCCAGAAGGAAAACTCCATCCGCGAAACACCTTAATTGCGAAACTCCTTTTTTATTCTCCTCTCCCTTTCTCTCGAAAGGTGAAAAAAATGTATCCATGGTGAGGAGGAGAGGAAGTAAACGGCCCGTAAAAAAAACACTAACGATTCGAGTTTAAGTTATACGGTCTTACGATTGCTGCGAAACGGAGCTGTGCCCACAATGGCGGTAGTAAAACGGTTAATATCTTTGTTAGCCCTGGATTTACGGCGTCCAATTAGGGGTGATTCATGCCGGTACGATTGCGAACCTTTCTTTTTTTCCCTTCCTCCATCTCTTTATATATAAATATATATACCCCACTCTCATTCCTCCTCAAACGAGGAGTAAAAGGCATCACAGTATTTCGAGTTTTATAACCCTTGTTAAGATAGACTAAGATATAAATGTTGGAGACAAAAAAATCGTGAAAATCGGGCACGGCTAACCATTGGAATGATATTCCGTATATTGCCATTCCTTTTCGATAAGTTTACATCGCTCGTTATTAGCTCCTAATCAGCTTACAGATTGCGGTTGTAAAAGATAATGAGTTGAAACTTCATCTGTAGAGGGAGTGGATGTCAGTCACATGTGGAGCAAAGCTACCAATTAGCATTTTTCTTCGCTAGATCTATCGGAATTCGTTGCCATTTACCGGGTAGCGGTAAATCTCGCGGAAAATTTTGTATTTCGAAATAACTGCAATAATTTCTTTACTCAAGAAGATACTAAATCAAATTTGGAACAGTGAAAACGTACTCTATTTGCGGGATGTGTCGAAGATTTAGATGAACGAAATAAATGTTCAAGTATATTGTTGATTCTATTTCCAAATAACTTTACAATACCTTTGAAAATAATGAGTAATAAGTATTTTGCAAAGGAACTAATATTTTCCTATTTCATATGACATTTTATATTCTACAAATATGTGAATTAGAAATAAATAAAAATGTAGAATAAATATTTATTTATCTCCACATATTTGAGGGCTTCGCCATTATGATTTCTGTATTCGACTTTTTCATCAGCATTCCAGCAGAAGTTTTCACTTCACCGCATCGCGTTTTCCTTCCAAAGCAGCAATAATATTTATTACCAACACCAGCATTCTATTCCTTCAGCGAAATTTTTGGCATCACTTGAAAATGATATTACCGGATATTTGGACCGATCGTAGCGTAGTATCAAAATTAAAATTTGGCATATCTGGTGTGGAATACAAGAATGAGCTACTATAACATTCGAAGGTAGTTGACCTAACGTAAAAACAAAGGAACACTATTCCTGAGGCTACATATTATTACTTCTTCCTGTTAAAGATTTCTTGATTTCAATCTCATTGCGCTGTAGTTTACCATAATTGTTCATTTTAAACATTAATTTACATAATGTCGATTCCGCTGTCACTAAACTCAGAAGAAAACCCGAACACATCTTTGGTCATTAACAGATGTCTCGCATAAGATTGTATTTTACAAGATAAAGCAAATTTATAAATTAGCTTTTACCAAATTTATCAGTAACTGACTATTAAATAGGTTCTCAATGTGTTTTAAAAGGAAACAGGAGTTCTTTTAATATTGGATTTAACCCTTTCTTCCCTAATTAACCGTAATTTCTTCCTCTGGTCAACGATTAACTAAAACTTCGTTGACTATTTCTATTACTTAATTCAATTTCATCTTCTTGTAATTATGAATGTGGAAAAATCACTGAGATCAGTAAATTAAATGTTTACTGTATTAAAGAAAGGTGTTTCTGAAACTGAATAGTTGTAAATAAATAGTCTGAGCAATAGAGAACATACGTTTTGTAAATATTTTCATGACGTTAGGCGAAATTGCACATTTAATGAAGGCACATGATGTCACTACATCTCGATATGATGGAATCATTAGCAATTTAAAGCCTCATTCGTAATAGAATGAAAAATCAGTTCTAGTATCAGTTTTTTTTCGTTTTATTAAGGGAGATGTTCTCTACTGCAAAAGAGGATATAAATCATCCTTTTACAGAGATGATGATGACCATTTTGAGATCGTATCCAGCTGGTATGAAGAATAAACACCGGGAATGATGGCAAGCATAAATATATAAGAAAATGACTGTCGAAGAGACATTATATTATTGAGAATAGGTCAACTTCTCAAAATAAATTGAAAATGTAATAGATCCGGTTTTGAAAATTTGCACTTATTAACCAGTCAACTAAAGGAAAATAATTACTACGAAAGGAGTAGTGCTTGAAGTTCAATTGGGACGAGCATTTTCTTCTTTTCTTTTTTGTTTTTGCAAGCCACAAGTCATGTTGTGCTTTCATATACATAATGAGATATTCTTTTTAGTGATGAACGGAAAGAATTGGTTTAACATAGGCTAAAGAGAAAACGATTAAGTTAACTTAATTAATTATAAATCAATTTCTATGAAAGAGTCGCTGAAATTATTCATAAATCATATAATTTCTTCATATCATAAGAATTTGAATGATATTTATGTGTTCGAATTTATGAACCAATGATGCATATGAATCTATATCTACACTGACCTCATTCAATTAACCTGACAAAGAAGTCATTATACTCAAGTACATTACTATACTCTACTCATAAACAGAACCAAATGTAATGCATGATAATCAGTTCACTATGTATGCGAAGATTTATTTGATGGTTTAGTAGATTTTGTTTGGTTTGTATGGTTCTAAGTATTACACGAGATGGAATATGTAAGACAAAATCGATTGTGTGAGCCTTCACTTGTTGGTATTCCATGACAACGAAAGCAAACTGACAAAGAATACAATTATTTATACAAATATACCACAACAAATACAGACAGACGGAAGACTTTTGTTGTGGTGTATTTGTATTAATAAATTTATTCTTTGTCAGTCTGCTTTTGTTGGAGTGTTTAAGCTTATCATTTGATAGATTCTCGCTCAAGAATACGTGAGAATAACTTTGATAAATACTCAAATAATGCGATCGTAATCATATTATCTATAATAGAAATATTTATTCACTTCATAACTAACAGCAATAGTTTACAGATAAATAGTAGGCTGATAAAAGAAACGAAATTAATATTGCGAAGAATGGCATCACTCAACCAACAGTACTAGTATATACCCATTTAAAAAGCTCTCATTCTGCAACTTCCGAAACAATTGACATTCTTTGAAAACAACTGGTTTAACGCAGTAGTTCGAGGAACTTCCTCAGTTTTTGTATCTGGAAACACCTTCGAAGAAGAAGAAACTTATCTTTTCACGATAGTTAAACGTAATAAACATTGGCAATAAATCTGACAAAGGTCTTACGCCCTTGCCTGTCCGTATTTTACGAACCTATGAAAGTCTATCGAGTAAGACGCATTTTATGCCTTCGGATGCAATATTTTCGACGGACGACGGTATGAAAGTCAGAAGGATTAACCGCTTTAAAAAAATCGGCATCCTGGTCGACGGAATGTAAGAACAACCTCGGCTGCAGTAAAAAGAAATGTTGGAGATGTCCCGAATAAGAATGAATCAAAGACGATCGACCACGCAAACCAAAGAACATTTCCTTCTCCATTCTCATCGGCCTACCCCCTATAATTATGCCTCCCACCCTCTCCATCCCTCACCATAAACTCACTGAATCCTTCCTTCCTGTCCTTCACGGATCCTCTCCCTCTCCTCATCCCCACCACTCCATCACCAGGTTTGCCACTACAAAATGCTCAGGGAAATTCTAGATTACATAGAATACAGTGCAGACCTGGTAATTGATACATGAAAAACTACTATCTGGAGAAACTGTACAATCGTAATTTTCCTATTTCGATATGTAAATCTAGTGCTC
This sequence comes from Ladona fulva, assembly GCA_000376725.2. Taxonomy (NCBI): domain Eukaryota; kingdom Metazoa; phylum Arthropoda; class Insecta; order Odonata; family Libellulidae; genus Ladona; species Ladona fulva. Next base: position 276,683 of record KZ308466.1, on the reverse strand, counting down.
TCAGCTAAAAATATAATCCGAACCGTAATTTCTCCTCATGGGGCACCGACCACTATCTATCCAAAACTACGTAACTGCACTAAATCTCTTCCACACCCCGGTATTTCCTTACGAAATGCTCAAACCTTTTTCCCTCGACGAAGATTGACTCTGCTTATAGATATTATGTTCTTTATGAATGAATATATTCATCTAATAATCTGATCAATCAAAATCGTCTCTCAATTAGATCCGAATATGGGTACTTGGAGTACAAACATGATCAAATATAGTTCAATCAATATTCCATAGGAGGGAAAATGAAATATAAAATCATACGAGAAAAAAAACATCATATTCTTATGAAAATATAGTAAAAATGGGTTTAAAAAAGGACACCTTTCAGGGACTTGGTTATTTTACATGATTTCAAGACGTTCAATGTCAGATGGAAGGTATCTCTCCTTTGGTTAAAGAAATGGATGATCTAGATAAGATCGCTAAGACGCTAGATAAGATTATCAAATGAGATAAGATGCATGATATTAGGCATTCACCAGCCAAGAAGAAAACCAAAGTATAGAAGAGACAGGAATATTATGAACCGCTTGGTTGCTCTTTGTGAAAGAGTGTTATGCGCAGAAAAAACCAACTAATTGAAGAAATTAATTAAAGAACTTGGATTAATTTTACAATAAATATTCGAATACTAACTGATGGAGCAACGATGCTGCTGTGTTTAATTAACGAAAAGTTATTTAAAAGAGATCACAGTCTCTTTCTCTTAAACGAGCGCATTTCAAAATTATTCAACCGTAAGAAAACCTCATCAGACTTTTAATGACCAACGGGAAACAGCATCGAACAGTTCCATCCGAGACCAAGCGCGTCGATTCCGATTGAAACCTGAAGAGGTGGTAACTCCGTCCATTGCTCAATTACGCCCCATATATCAAGCCCCATCTCAAGGAAATCGCCCCACCCCACAACACCCCTGAAACCAACCCCCGAGCATCCCCTCACTCATCGACGCCGGCCCTTCCCACCTCACTCAAAACGCACGCAGCTGCATGATCCAAGTCACGAAATGGTAAACAGGGAAAGCACGCAACACCGCCCTCCACCACGCGGGAACACCCACGGAACACCCAACACTTCCCATCTTAAACAGATCCCACCCCACCTATTCCATCCCCACCCCACGCGCGGTAATATTTCACCGGCCTTCCTAATGGTCCACTTGTTGGAGACAAAGCTAAAAGTTGTCTAGATGTTTATCTCACTCTTTCTCTCCCTCTCTCTTCCCCTCGTTTATCCCTCTTCCCTCTCCTTATCTCTCTTTAAGGGAAGAAGGCAAAAGGACAGCGGAGAAAGGAGTGAAAGGCCAGAGATAAGGCGGACACAGCTCCATTACGCCTCCAACAAGGGATTAATGAGAAATTAAGAATGGAGCTGGGGAGGAAAGGTTTTTTTGGGGTCAAGCGAACGGAGAGGAAGCTGCTTCCTACTGCTGACTTCAATGCGTAGCAAGGGTTCCTCAGGATTCTTGGATCTGAATAGCCCCCGTAGGTGACTTACCGAAAGCCAGATGTTCGTAAGTTGCCGTTCAAATTTCAAAGCAGATAACAGGATTCAACTGTACTTGTAGAGAATTTTTTTCAATTAAAGACGAAGTACTACCCCCTCTAGATACTTAGAGGCTCTCAAATATCTTGAGACTAGATCCAATTTCAGATCAGAACAATGATTCAGATTCGATCGAATTTGAGAAAGCAGAAAGAAGATTTTGGGTCAGTCGAACTGCCACGTTAACAGACAGGTTTAAGGGAAGGTTTGGAGAATTTCGTCCAATAACAGCCAAAGAATGAAATAATTGCTACGTGCCCATACTAAGGGCGGATTTAGGTGAAGTTGTTTTGAGAAATGTTTTCATCTTTAGCTCAGAAAATTTCTTGAAATTGTGAGGTATAGGGCGATGGAAAGGAATTAAAAGCAACAACAGGCGCAATAAACCGATGGATTATGTTATAGGTTAAGGCTATTCAAAATGTTGTCAGGTTTATTTTATCATTTTGATTACTTTTTGATATCTAGGGCTGAGGGTGAATTACTAACTACAATGTGAATTGCCCCACCATTAATAATTTCAGCATAACCCGAATTTTAGGGCAGAATGAGGTTCTCCAAAAAAGCGAAAAACTCGTTTAAGAAAATAATTAACTCAAATAATTAAAAACAATATACTTGGCCAATGTTGTTTGAATGTTTATCAAGAAAAAATAATTGACTAGAAAAAAACTGCTGATAGAGAAAAATCCATGACGATTGGAACTTGTAAACAAAAAAAATATTGTATGTTGATGCTAATGACTCATAATTGGCGTTTACAACATTTGTGCCACTCTCTTAAACAAATGCGTAATGCTTGAAAAATAAATTAACTAATGGTTCATAATCGCATTTACCCCTGTGAACGCGACTACAAATAAGTATTATAAAGAATAATAAAAAATACAGCATGTGCGATTGTGCACATTGACTCCTGAATTTTCGAATAACTTGGGCAGTTAGTGGTATCTTTTAAATGATCAGACATGAGGCAAGATGACCTGCTTGCCTGGACTCCATAAATGCCAGAAAAAGGCTATGGAGCAGGAGTGGCTAAAAGCATCTTTCTTCCCTTGCGATCGACTTCGCTAGCATTTATAAAATGCGATATTTTTCGGTCGACAGAGGTTTGGATTAGTCGAGTCGAAAATATTTAACAACTGAGCTTTGATTGGGCTTTTTCGTAAAAGCAGTGAAATCTCTGGCAAATTAAATCACACATTTAAAATAAAAAAGTAAAAGATTTCAAGGATCTAAAAATCATAATGAATTTAAATGTATATAAATGTAGGATATGAGGAACAGCGATCGAACTCTTAGCCATAGAATTAAGTTTGGCAGTCGGTCCTAGAAGATCCGAAAGAACTCAATGGAAGACACTGTCTCAGGCGTGGCTTGGTAAAATTCCTTCAAGATGTAATGAAATAAAATTCTATAGTAAATTTCACACGAACTTTAATGTACAACCGGTTTCACCGCTGTGCGCCACCACCAGGTACACCTGATGATACCGGCGATGAAACCGGTGCATAAAAGTTAATGGGGAATTTAACATAAAATTTTACTTCAAAACTCAAGGGGTTTTAATGGAATTAAATCTCAGCCTTTGTGTTTCAGCACTCTCCAGCGGCTTAGCTGAATCTTATCAAACCCTCAAAGTAAACGTCTTTGCTGTGCCCCAGTGGAGGCTCATGTCCAATCTCTATTCGGTCCTGGGTGAGGATGTGAGCGTGTTCACTAAGTAGTGCTCTTAATATATTAATTGATATTTCTCATTAAGAATTTTTTTTCCATTTAACAAAAACATTGATATTCTAAAAAAGGCGGAAATGTCGTGGGATGTGTTTCTATTCGAAGTAATTGTCATGGTTTAAAAATTCCTTACGAAGCTCCATTCGAAGTTGATACGTTGCCAATATTACTATTAAGCTGATGGACTGATGGGTAGGTTTTGTAATGATCGATGGAGCTTGTAATAACAGTAAATTTATGAGAACTTTATAAAGTCCGTCATCAGTCATTGTTAGAAGCGCATCTTTCATACTAGATATTTTATTCTCACTAGGAAAATATTACTTACGCATTATTTGGACTAATAAGTAAATGAAAAGCTGGTGTTTATGATCGAATATAGAGCTTCCTTTCTCAGCAGTATCTTTGGACTTATTGAAATATTATTTTAACCGATTTAAGATTCTCTTTTTATAACTGCGATTGATCAAAATTCAAATTTGGAAGCCTTTCCGCTTCTCGCCTTGAACGCGACGGACAAATGAATTTCACTTCAATTTTTCAACTCTCTCCAACTAAACCACCTCACTTCGAATACCTACCTCCCACACTCTCACCTTCCTCATGCTTCCTCCTAACTCTGAACTCTGTCCGTTACTTTCCCCTGCGTTCCCCGTTTCTCTCGCCCACCCGTTCGAGTATCATCTGAAGGGTTTCATTGCACGATCGAGATCGCTAATCCATCCTCGTTAAACGCCTGCGTTTGCTCCTCTTCTTTTTGTTAACGCTCCAAGCGCTGATAAATTACCGGCTCGAATGTATCTTAGGAGCGAGGAAATAACTTGAGTACCGTTATTTCGCTCGGGGTCGGAAAAAAATGTGATGAAATGTCTTCATCGAGGCAGCCTCTTGATTTGTTTTAACTAATTCCGGAAGGAGTCCACCTGGAAAAATCTGACGATATTAAAACGCTCCTTGGTGAAAGCGATGGAAATCTAAGTATTTTTTTCCTCTGAATGGGATCGAAAAGGAATTCATCATGTTAGGATAATGTGCACTGAGTTGAAACATTTTAAAGCTCGATTTGAATCATTTGAATCCAAGGTCAGCGCATACATTTTTAATCAGTCGTGTATCTGTCTATGTTTCGTGCACTTCGAAATATTTTTATTGGTAAAGTTGTAGAGATTTAGCTTCTCTGGCGTTGTTTATTGCGACATTAATCAACTATATTGCCCAGGACATCATACGGAATGAGTAAAGTTTGAAATCATGCAGTAGATATTGTATGAAAAATCATAGATTTTATGATCATACTGTTCCATGGTATCTCTGATTTGCGTCTAAAAAGAGATTACTGTTCTCTATTGAAACAATCGAGACTTTGCAATTACAGGTTCGCAGTTCACTGAAGATTTTATGGATCTCTGCATGGGCTTGATGCCATAGCCGATGATTTCTATGTACTTTAACTTCAAAAGTCATTAAATATTGAATGCGAAGAAAACAAATTGTTTATTCCCCACAATATTTTACAATAAGTCGTAACTTGGTGTTTTTAATCAGGTAAAATACTCCCTAAAATACCTCATTCTGGATCTAATTTTCTGCTGAAATTGACGAAATTTAGAAAATCTTATTTAAAGCTGTTCATTCTTTTACTCAACAGACATCTTTCAGATACTTAGTTTCTAAATTATCGATTAAAAAAGTATAGACAGCGAACATTTTGACGTTCCACAACTGTAATCAAACCAAACATTTTGTGAATTAGAAAAAAACACAAACAACCGCCTTTAAAAGTTACAATGTTGATTTACATGATTCCCAAGTTGTCTATGCGTGAAGTCATTAGCCCAAGTGTTGGATAGGGACTGAGGGAATTAGGCAAGATGAGGTGTGAGGTAGCATACCTTCCCTTTCCTCACTGAGCCTGAATTCTATGCTAGATAGAAGTCCATATAAGTGGAGAACATTGGCTCTATGAGTAATACTTTTCATAGCATTAAATAAGAAAAGACCTAATGCCATTATTTAGCATCAACCATACAAAAGCAGCTTACATTTTATTTCAGGAATGAACAGTAAAAATGAAAGAAATATTATTCTTTATACGTTACCACAGGCAAACGAAATATGCTCCATTCATTTAGATATAACCGCAGGAATACATACGTATCATACATATTATACCAGCGTTTTGGAAATCATTACTCGGTAAACGTAATGGTGTGTTTACTTTTCACTCTCAGCTTATTTTGATATATTTAACATTTATTTTATGTTGAATAAAGATATAAAGAAAGAAAGAGGAGAGTAAAATTATGAAAAATGGCGCCATATATCTCTCGACGCAGACAGATTAGAGGAGGAGATTAGAGTTCAGATTTCCCGTGTTTTGGTCACATAGAAAATAGGAATAGCCTCTTAGAATTCGAGCTAACGTTTGTATTGAAGACGAAATGATTTATTTTACGATCCGTATGTTGTTAAAATACGAGACGACTCCCAAATCCACCGTGTCTTTCTTGTTTATCGTTATTAAGATTTGAAAATTTTAATGGAAACAATACGGTTGCTAATGTGGCCAAATATACCGTTAAGCCGTAAATCGAGAGATTTGTGTTGGAGTTCACAGCAGCACGCAAGTCACGTCAAACGCCCAGTTGAGGCGAAAAGAAGAGAGTCGGAGAGGGTAGAATGAAGGACTCATTAGTAGATTGAGAGAACACGAAGGGAGAGGAAGAGGGAATAGGAGGATAGGATAGGCACTGGAAACATGAAATGGTAATTCCATCCTTAAAGGTTATAAACTTGAGTCACTCCGGCCATTTACTGGAGACAAGTCGCGAAAACGAAAGAGAGAGAGAAATGACACGTTATCCTTATCTCTCTTGAATATCAACTCGGAAGAGAGAGAAAAACGAAGATCTTTATCCCGCTAATAAAATGAAAACGTAAAGCCCGCGCCGAATAACCTACGCCCGGCGTGACAGTGTGCCATTTCGCCCTTTAAGGACCCTCACATAGGGCTTTAGCTCGGGGGAAAAAATCCAATTTATCACTTTTTCCATGGGGCGCGTATTTGCCCATTTTATAAAACAGCGGGTGTCGGGACGCGAGTCCGCCCTGGAGAATTATTCGCGGGAGTCGTCGTGGAAGGCGACTAATATTATATTTCATGCAGCGGGAAGCCTGAATCGAATTGTTTTGGAGAGTTCCAGAATCGTCTCTCAGCCTACAGCGGTCTCGGCGGACGTTGAAGATAGCCGGAGGAAAATTCGACGTAGTGAAGTCTAGAACTTAATTTTCCGCGGTGGCAGAGGGAATCACCCCTGAATTCGGAATGGAAACATGAAAAATTGAGAGCTGAGGTGGTACGATGATCAGAACGAACCAAGTATTAATACGATAAAAGAAATCTGAAAAAAAATTTTAATTTTTTTCAAAAACTTTCTGAAACATTTTCTATCGATACTTGAGATGTATATCATGTCATGCCGTGGGTTTTTCAACATAAACAAACCTTCGGTGGAGAAATGTATCCCCGCAACCAAAATCTTTGTGTGTTTATTGTATCTATATCAAGTATAAATCTATTATTTTGTATTTATTTATTAATTAGACTGCACATTAGTTTGTATCTACTGTTTGTACCTATAATCTTGTATCTATGTTTTTCGGTTTGTTTGAATGTATTGATTTATTTTTCTATATGTAAGTGAATTGTTTCCGATTGTTTTTTGGTTGTTAGTATAATATTATCAACATGTAATATCTCCAAAGTTTATGTGGAAGAGAAGCCATATTGGCCTAACCTCGCTGTAAGAGTAAATAATAAGAATAAGAATAATATTAATATAAAAATGCGCGTTTTAAAATTAATATTAGGGTACTTATTCTCCGAAACCTTCCTGCTAACATACCTAGATTTTACCATTCGTCTTTCGGTACAGGATAGAGAATATGTATATGTCATTTCCTTTTGCCTCAGTATTGTTCATAAATGCAATCCTATGTTAGCAACAGGGGTATGCGTACAGCTGGCAAATGGCATTAAATTTTGCCACCCCTTATCGAATGCAATGATCACTTTGGTCACTTTGATGCACTTACATGAATTTTTTCTGCTTACAAAACTATGGCTCACTGAGAAAATCAAGGGCAAAAATCAAGAAAATCAAATTAGTGCACTTCCTATTGAGTATCCTTTTCTCTACAGCATTTAAGTGGTAGAGGGAAATAATGGTCGATCTTCAAACCGACCTCCGGTCTGAATACTTTACTGACAAGCATCACTGAAACCATGAAAACTGCCGAAAAATATTTACGAAATTTGTATTACATTTTCAGTTCATATATTAAGCTTCGATGATGATTAAACGATAGAGAGTATTTAATGCAGAGCAATATCTCCCTAACCTACGGAAACATCACCAACGAGGGCAAACAAAGGTACCATGTCAGGTTCACCAAAACAATTTAGGCTAAGAACAGTAGGAGCCTGAAAGTTTTGCCCTGAGATAGAGAGAATCTTAAGCGGGAATATATAGGTGTAAACAAAGTTTTCTAAAAGTTATGCAATATCAACAGCATTCCACAAAAGAAACCGAAAGTGAAACCGATATGATTCTTTCTCCACCTACTCCAGAGTCAAAATTCAAGTCCATATTAACAATCATTGCTGGAACATTTCCAGCCTTCATTTATAAAACTTCCCGCGTGAGAGGCAAAACGCTCCTTACTACGCTTCCTTGAACGGTGCATTCACAGCATCACACCCTACGATTGATCTCCATCTTTCAAAAGTGGTGCGCGTAATAGATTCGAGCTAGGTGACTATTATAGCTAAGATTAATGTGTTTATATGCTTCCAATTGCGTGCAGGGTTAGAAAGATAGGACAAATATCTTTAGATTTATGGAGCATCAAAAGAGAAAGACTGAGTTCAGCTTTAAATCGTAGCTTAGAGCGAAAGCAGGTGACGTTTTAACAACATAATTTCAGGTAATAACTAACCGAGTATGTAAATCTAATTTTATATCTCACATAAGCCTTAAATCACAGAAGTTTATAAAATCCAATCACAACAGGTTTCGAAATACTTGAGAGCAGAAAGCGTGCTGCGGTTATTTGAGAACCACATCGCAAATATGTTAAACTCTTCAGATAAATTCAATAAAAATCAATCGAAGCCTTTCCAATCAACATCAATTCCTTGTTAGCTAATTTTATCTCTTAAGTTCTCTGACGCAAAATCTGGCATTGACGTTTATCTGCTATTTATTAAATTTTTCTTTCAATGTTTTCCGTATGATTTTGGGAATGATCGAAGTATATCATTGCTTGAAGAACATTGACGCAAACTGAGCATGCCATAAGTGCATATGATAGTTAACAACGAGAAAAAGTTCTTTAATATTCGAAATACGAAAATATAAAACAATTAATGCTATCTGCAAAGGCTCCTTAAGAATAAATACATGGTATAAACATGAATCCCTATGCTATCTGACAACTACTGAAGCTTTGAATGCCACCCAGAAAACTTTTCCGTAAAACGTGACTTTACTTTTCAAGTCATATTTTTTTATTTTATTTTATACGCCGCTTTCATGATAATGCTCTGCTTCTCGTTTCAGATAAAGTAACTGCAAACGTGTGATAGCACCGGAGGCGATAAAACAACTTGCCACTAAGAGCCGTACATAACTATAAGACTGACTGCCTTCAAATTCAAATAAAAGAAAAAATACTTCACTGAAAACTTTCCTTAGCAAGAAATAATTCCGCAATATCTGCATTGTCGTCTAGGGAAACAAGTAAATCGCATATTTTTCCGCTCAAATTCCCTTCGGAAAGTGGTAAAAGACAGGCTAATTAACACAAAAATCCTGGAAATGAATCGGCCAAATATCATTTAGGACCGTGAAAGATTGAGCCGATATCTCTATGGCACGCCCCCACTTTTACGCGTGACCCTACGCATTGTCGCTAACCAGCTCTCCGCCCTAAATGCAAGAGAAAAAGCATTATTAGTCACGGATTTAAAACGAGACATAACAAATCGCCCTCCTTAAACGTCGACCTTCCACGCCTCCGGCCGCTCTCGTGTTTCTAATTTTCCATTTCCCTCCGGATTCCAGCGTCCCCCGCCTCTATCCCACCACTCCCACAACATTTCTCAAAAGAGAGAGGCCATATTCCTCCCATATGCGTCCTTTCTTCAATCTTGTTCCACATGCTTCATTTCTCCGAAGCCCCCGAAAATTGGTTGGTTGAAGGGCGATTTGTACTAACTGAAATGCCCCATCAATATCGTACTGAGAGCATACGGCTTTTCTGTTAAGGAGCCTCCGTATGCCCTTTCAGCTCCGTATTAACAATAACTGCTCCATGTAATTGGAACTAGCTACAGTGGCTTCATCACTCGAAAGCAAGCTAGCAGACTATCCAAGGGCCACAAGTCCATTTCCTACAAGGGCTCAGAAATCTCGGACAAGTAACATGTTGTTGTCGGGCTTTTACTATCAATATTTTGTTTTTATCTAGTGAGCAGTTCTCAGTTATCAATTCAACGATAATTGCTCAAAGTAGAAAATAGTAATACGAACTTTGTGTGTTTATTGTATCTATATCAAGTATAAATCTATTATTTTGTATTTATTTATTAATTAGACTGCACATTAGTTTGTATCTACTGTTTGTACCTATAATCTTGTATCTATGTTTTTCGGTTTGTTTGAATGTATTGATTTATTTTTCTATATGTAAGTGAATTGTTTCCGATTGTTTTTTGGTTGTTAGTATAATATTATCAACATGTAATATCTCCAAAGTTTATGTGGAAGAGAAGCCATATTGGCCTAACCTCGCTGTAAGAGTAAATAATAAGAATAAGAATAATATTAATATAAAAATGCGCGTTTTAAAATTAATATTAGGGTACTTATTCTCCGAAACCTTCCTGCTAACATACCTAGATTTTACCATTCGTCTTTCGGTACAGGATAGAGAATATGTATATGTCATTTCCTTTTGCCTCAGTATTGTTCATAAATGCAATCCTATGTTAGCAACAGGGGTATGCGTACAGCTGGCAAATGGCATTAAATTTTGCCACCCCTTATCGAATGCAATGATCACTTTGGTCACTTTGATGCACTTACATGAATTTTTTCTGCTTACAAAACTATGGCTCACTGAGAAAATCAAGGGCAAAAATCAAGAAAATCAAATTAGTGCACTTCCTATTGAGTATCCTTTTCTCTACAGCATTTAAGTGGTAGAGGGAAATAATGGTCGATCTTCAAACCGACCTCCGGTCTGAATACTTTACAGACAAGCATCACTGAAACCATGAAAACTGCCGAAAAATATTTACGAAATTTGTATTACATTTTCAGTTCATATATTAAGCTTCGATGATGATTAAACGATAGAGAGTATTTAATGCAGAGCAATATCTCCCTAACCTACGGAAACATCACCAACGAGGGCAAACAAAGGTACCATGCCAGGTTCACCAAAACAATTTAGGCTAAGAACAGTAGGAGCCTGAAAGTTTTGCCCTGAGATAGAGAGAATCTTAAGCGGGAATATATAGGTGTAAACAAAGTTTTCTAAAAGTTATGCAATATCAACAGCATTCCACAAAAGAAACCGAAAGTGAAACCGATATGATTCTTTCTCCACCTACTCCAGAGTCAAAATTCAAGTCCATATTAACAATCATTGCTGGAACATTTCCAGCCTTCATTTATAAAACTTCCCGCGTGAGAGGCAAAACGCTCCTTACTACGCTTCCTTGAACGGTGCATTCACAGCATCACACCCTACGATTGATCTCCATCTTTCAAAAGTGGTGCGCGTAATAGATTCGAGCTAGGTGACTATTATAGCTAAGATTAATGTGTTTATATGCTTCCAATTGCGTGCAGGGTTAGAAAGATAGGACAAATATCTTTAGATTTATGGAGCATCAAAAGAGAAAGACTGAGTTCAGCTTTAAATCGTAGCTTAGAGCGAAAGCAGGTGACGTTTTAACAACATAATTTCAGGTAATAACTAACCGAGTATGTAAATCTAATTTTATATCTCACATAAGCCTTAAATCACAGAAGTTTATAAAATCCAATCACAACAGGTTTCGAAATACTTGAGAGCAGAAAGCGTGCTGCGGTTATTTGAGAACCACATCGCAAATATGTTAAACTCTTCAGATAAATTCAATAAAAATCAATCGAAGCCTTTCCAATCAACATCAATTCCTTGTTAGCTAATTTTATCTCTTAAGTTCTCTGACGCAAAATCTGGCATTGACGTTTATCTGCTATTTATTAAATTTTTCTTTCAATGTTTTCCGTATGATTTTGGGAATGATCGAAGTATATCATTGCTTGAAGAACATTGACGCAAACTGAGCATGCCATAAGTGCATATGATAGTTAACAACGAGAAAAAGTTCTTTAATATTCGAAATACGAAAATATAAAACAATTAATGCTATCTGCAAAGGCTCCTTAAGAATAAATACATGGTATAAACATGAATCCCTATGCTATCTGACAACTACTGAAGCTTTGAATGCCACCCAGAAAACTTTTCCGTAAAACGTGACTTTACTTTTCAAGTCATATTTTTTTATTTTATTTTATACGCCGCTTTCATGATAATGCTCTGCTTCTCGTTTCAGATAAAGTAACTGCAAACGTGTGATAGCACCGGAGGCGATAAAACAACTTGCCACTAAGAGCCGTACATAACTATAAGACTGACTGCCTTCAAATTCAAATAAAAGAAAAAATACTTCACTGAAAACTTTCCTTAGCAAGAAATAATTCCGCAATATCTGCATTGTCGTCTAGGGAAACAAGTAAATCGCATATTTTTCCGCTCAAATTCCCTTCGGAAAGTGGTAAAAGACAGGCTAATTAACACAAAAATCCTGGAAATGAATCGGCCAAATATCATTTAGGACCGTGAAAGATTGAGCCGATATCTCTATGGCACGCCCCCACTTTTACGCGTGACCCTACGCATTGTCGCTAACCAGCTCTCCGCCCTAAATGCAAGAGAAAAAGCATTATTAGTCACGGATTTAAAACGAGACATAACAAATCGCCCTCCTTAAACGTCGACCTTCCACGCCTCCGGCCGCTCTCGTGTTTCTAATTTTCCATTTCCCTCCGGATTCCAGCGTCCCCCGCCTCTATCCCACCACTCCCACAACATTTCTCAAAAGAGAGAGGCCATATTCCTCCCATATGCGTCCTTTCTTCAATCTTGTTCCACATGCTTCATTTCTCCGAAGCCCCCGAAAATTGGTTGGTTGAAGGGCGATTTGTACTAACTGAAATGCCCCATCAATATCGTACTGAGAGCATACGGCTTTTCTGTTAAGGAGCCTCCGTATGCCCTTTCAGCTCCGTATTAACAATAACTGCTCCATGTAATTGGAACTAGCTACAGTGGCTTCATCACTCGAAAGCAAGCAGGCAGACTATCCAAGGGCCACAAGTCCATTTCCTACAAGGGCTCAGAAATCTCGGACAAGTAACATGTTGTTTTCGGGCTTTTACTATCAATATTTTGTTTTTATCTAGTGAGCAGTTCTCAGTTATCAATTCAACGATAATTGCTCAAAGTAGAAAATAGTAATACGAAATATCTACTGTAATTAAGAAAAACCAATTATTTTTATCAAATCTCTTAATAAGATATTTTCGTAGAGGAAATTTGGCATTAAATTTCGTGCCAGTATTAGCTGATGAATAAACAAGGACTCTGAAGATTTAGGGCTCCCCTAGTGACAAATTTGTAGTTATAAAATTTAACAACAACTTTAAGATATGTATTTAAATAATTCAATGTATGTGTTAATTTAATTAAATGCAAATTTTCTAAAGAGTTAAATTGATTTTCTCTATGCAATTTTCAATATCTCAATTCAATAATTTTCAAAAATATTACAAGGGAAATAGTGGATTAATGGTTGAAAGCATCAAGGTTGCAAGATTTTGGATTTTTAGTCTAAGCTTTGAAGTACTGCTCATTATGTTTCGGTACTACATCCAAGAAAGTGCTAAGAGCTTCCGCTGGCGGTTTCGGCATTCACATGTTTTCCAACCTACATAGTTTCCGTCTTTATATTCCTTAACCACAGTTAATAGATTATAATTAAAGAAGATAAAATTCAGAAAATGTGCTTATGGTCATTGAACCTGAAACCAGTTCCGCTAGTTATACTTTGTCAATCATATCAAACTAACGGGGTATAAATCCTTATTAATATTGGATCCATTTAATACTTCAATTATTTTTCTACCGTGAGCTAATTATTTTGGAGTACACAAGGCTAAAGCTACATTAGAACTACATCGAAGACTTGAATGGGTGTCATAATTTCATTCATCATTATTTTCCTTCAAGTTCAACAAAGTACCAATCCTGTCAGCAAGTGAAAAACCTATCATTAAATTATGCAGTATTGATTAAATTGAATCAGATGATTAACTAACTCCTTAATCAAAGACTAAATGGTGTAGTTGTTTATTCAGGACACGGGCCGAAAAATTAGAATCCAAACAGAAATCGGAAAAGTATTAACTCGGATTCCTGAATGAATGCTAGATTGAGGTCATCCTCCTATTTATGTATTTAAGAAGAAATAGTTGACCAGAAACATTGACAGAACATTGATCAGAAATTAACAGGAAACAATTAGCAAATGCATGAATGATAGATAAATATGGAGTTATTCCCATTCTTTATCCCATATTTTACATCAATCTATTAAATTCCTAGGACATCAATGAAGATTACATCAATTGCCACTTACACTGGCACAAACCACAAGTATAAACCCCAGCAATTCATCCTACGAATGATTCATAGTAACATTATATCAATGCTAATGAAGATTGCTATTTGCATTTTCATTTCGCTCATAATAAATTGGAAAAAACGGTAAATACCTTTAATAAGCTAGCTAAAAAAATATCAGCTAATTTTTATAGTTAAATCATGACTTACAATGATCAAGATAGCCATGAATAGGTTTTTATCATAAATTTCTTGATTCTCCGAGATGATTATTACATCAAAATATAAAAAAAGAAGTCTTCAGCCGACAGAGAGTGCTTACAAATTCAAGAAAGTGGGAGTTGAGTGCCGTTTCGCTCGCAGAAAGGCATATAAATTAGTGAAATAAAAAACCAGAATCGTAACGAAATCGAGCCAGATATCATAACACAGATAATTACGACAAAGTAAATGACGAAAAAAAAAAGATGAAGGAACGAGGTCCAATTATCCTTCGTAATTAACGGTCGCAGTAAAGGGAAAAAAAGGACTAAAATAACGCAAACCTTGTGCCCGCTTCGTTGGCTTAGTAGAGCGCGAAAAAACAAATGAGTCTCGCAAAACGTCACTAATATTCTCCCTTTTCACGCTCAATTTCCCGAGCGAGAGGTAAATGACTCCATAAGGGAAAAACCGCAGGAAAAGGGACCGAGAAAAACGAGAGAAAGAGGGGAAAAGTAATTTCTCCGGATTATGGAGGAAAGGGCACAATGAAGGACTCAGACGATAAAGCATTTAAAAGGGGTTCATTTTGCAGACCACTTTTAACTTGGCTCATTAAAGCAGCCGTTCTCGGGATCCGGCGCCAACGCCCGAGGCGTGGAAGAGGAAGAAATCGAACTTTCAGAGAATTCTCGGTTAAAGGAAAGGATACTTCCCGTCCAAGGAGAGTGGGTGTCCTAAGAAACCCGATTGGTGTGAATCACTTCAAATTGGTCGCTGAGATTGATGCCAGTGCCGCCATTTACTAATATTACTTTGACCCAAAGTTATTGCCGGACCTGATACGGAATGAAACTGATCAAAATTTACAAAAAATTTCAAAATATATTGCCTTCAGTTAGCCGAACATTTTTTTCTCACGTACGCTATATCGATGACAAATTTTTTTTCAATATTCCTTCTTCCTTCACTCTTTTCTCTTTCGTATTTTCCATGAGCTCAATTTTTGCTTTATACTTTCATTTACTTCTTTCAAATATATTCTATTTCCACATAAATGATTAATGTTTTTAATTATCCCTACTGCACTGCGAGAACCTCATCAAGAATTATGAAAGAGTCAATCTCATCCATCGAAATGTTTAACTACAACCAATCTGATATTTATGAAATACATAAATGTTAATTTAGCACTCATAACAGAGGGATGAATTCGAAATAAAATTACTAATTCATAAGAAATAATGCTGCACTATACCTAAAGAATTTCTGAGCAATTGCTAAATGTATAATTTCGCTGATTTATTCAGAAATTAGAATATGCAGATTGTTTTCAGCATATACTTTACAGAGATAGGCTTCAGAAAATCTATCACTCTCAGAAATGTAAAGAGAAAATCGTATTTTTACATCAAAATTATGTGAAAAAAGACGCTTTTAATGTTCATTTCCTGGATATAAATTCAGGAGCTTATGCATATTACGAAAAACTTATACAATAATAGGAATAATTAATTTTGCAAATTAAAATTCATAAATATTGGAGTAATATATTCTTTCTGGCTTCACTTCAATTATCTATATTCAGAATGATACACTTTCCACTTCAAACGTGACCCTCTATTTGAATAGGTCACCTGCCGTTTATGCATTAAAATTATTCACATTTCTCCTTCCTGAAAATCTTAATGAATAAAATGTATCCAATAATAGCTAGCAGATAATAATTAGACCACCAGCCAGACATATATCATTTTCAGCCCCAAAAAGCAAGTATAAAAAATATCAGTATTCTAGTTCTTTAAAACTGCCTATTTATGTAGCATTCTGAATATCGTAGAAACTGGTGGATTAACTTTTAGACGCCCTACGAGTTAGCTGACGGTCCCACTCCAAATATTTACATTTGGTCTTCCTTTTATATTGTATTAATTACTTTCAGAGGGCTCCAACTGATCCTTGTTCTTTATTCTTGACTGCCTTTTTTTCTCTCTTCGTTATCTATATTTTTATCAACGATACTACGTAACATGCCGACTATCGGCATGTAGCAGGGATAGGTTATAAATCTGTGTAAACGGTTTTATTCTACGGGAATTTTGTGAAACAAACACTAAGAGTAAAATGGTAATGTTATGATTTAGTTATTGGTAGATGTAATATATATGTAAAAGCTACGTTATTACTACTATCCAGCTTAAACATGTGTGTCCCAAAATGGATATGATCATTTTATTATTATAATTTGTTATATAATATTATATATTGCTAATTAAATGCCACTTTTAGCAAGATAATATATACTACACACTTAATTTCAACAAAATAGGCATTAAATTATTTGAGGCATTGAATTCAATTCTAAGCTCTGTTAA
Source organism: Ladona fulva (assembly GCA_000376725.2). Lineage (NCBI taxonomy): Eukaryota > Metazoa > Arthropoda > Insecta > Odonata > Libellulidae > Ladona > Ladona fulva. Next base: position 259,965 of record KZ308466.1, on the reverse strand, counting down.
ATCTTAGACAACGATACACTAAAACCTTTCTTTGCCTCCTTTAATTGGTTTTGCTGGCAGATAAATAAGCAATTTATCAACCAAAAGTGAGAACAACTTAAGACTCATTTAGTTTTTCATTAGCAGTTCGCCAATATCTCAAGTCTATTCCGACTAATCCCTATGGTAAAGAACCACCAAGGATTCCGAGACCCTTTCTATGCCAGTCCTTTCGTGGAAAAAAGAGCCCTTAAATTTTTCCTCCGACTTTCGGCTTATTTTTAAAACGTTTGACCTAATGACCTTGCGATGACCAAACAGACGAGACGGAGAGCCTTTCCCTGCAGAAAAGGAAGGGTCTCGGTCGTTAAAGATAATGAATGGGAGGCGGTTTTGTGTCCCTAAAAAGTCTCTGGCAGCTACGGCCCTTTTTGCTCCCTGCCGGTGCGGATTAAGAGGCATTTTACCCCGTCATTGTGCATGTTGTAGAGCCGAAGAAATAAAACTGGTTCAATTACGGCGATGCTCTTTGCAGACCGTGAGATGTTTCGGGTGTAATGGGCTGTGAACGAGGGATCATTTGGAAGGGCTCCAAAATCCATAGAACTGTGAAATAGCCTTCGCTGGAACATATATATGCGATGATATTATTTTGTGCAGCATTACCGAGACTCCTTCACGGACACTTTGTCCGTAAAACCGCCTCGGGTTTAACGATGGAAATTCTCGAAGGTGATATTCTTCGGGAATTACTCCTCTTCAAATTACGCCTTCATGCCTACGTCATTGGTCGGTCAATTCGGAAGTTTTTTTCCCAAAAGGAATTCAGGAGTATTCGGCTGGAAATAGTGTTTCACTCGTTAAAGTCCTGAGCAGCCATGTAGGGCGCGGGGAAGCGAAAATTATCAGGCCCGTAAACTCTTCCTGTAATTTTCACCGATTTGGCTCTTCTCGAATCGAATTTCGAGCCAACATTTATATCTTAAGATGTGATTGCAATATCAATTTCGAGAATCCATTTAAGTTTGCGTTTGAAAATCCATTTAATCTTTGTGTTTTACTTAAATTTGATTAGTCTTCTTTTTTCTCGGAAATAAAGTTTAAAAATCTTCTTTTCAGAATTTTTTATCCCAAACTCTTCAAAATAACCATTTCAGTCAATACACATCTCTAGTTTATCCAAACGACGATTTGTTACAGCAAAGACCACGATTTAAAACTATTCAGATAGAAGACTGCAACAGCTCCTCATCTAACAATGCCTCATAATTATATTACGAAAGGAAATTTAGCATAGAGTTAAAGGAGACGTCCCTCATAACACAACTGATAATATATTTGAACAGCTTAATAGGAATGTTAGCATTAGTATTTTTAAAGAACTTCAACAGCTAAGGTCATTTCGTACATATGGGCCGGAAATCTAACCAGGGACCGCTTTCTCCAATAGGTAAACGATCCAGCTTAATAGGAGGAACAACATTTTCATGAAAGGGAATTAATTTTATCGTACAATCTGTTTGTTACTGGCAGATTTCTTAGTACTACAGTCATTAACCACGTGGGTCTGACGAGAAATGCATCTCCATTTTGAAAATGGCGACCTGCGAAACAGTTTTCGAGAAAAAGATTCGGATTCGATAAGAAGGGCACAGTATTTAGTTCACATCTTACTTGCTTTACTTTATGACTAAAAATATGCATTTTCGTGTCTCATAGATCAATCAAATATTAATTAATAATAGCGTAAAAAATTTTGCGTTTTATTTTTAAAACACCATTTAACAGTGGAATAAAGACGACTAACCAGTGTTACCGTAAAGGGAATTTGAGTATATAGTTTTGCAAATACGCAGCTGTCAGTCTGCGCAAAGAAAACAAGGTAATGCGTGGATTAGATATTTATGAATCGATATCCTAAGATCCTGAATGAATACTTGTTCTCATAAAAAATAGAATCGGATTATGAAATTTTGTATTTTAACGACTCCTTATGAAAAATACAATTAGTTAGTGTCTTTTACTTCCACGCATTAGAATAGCAATGATGTTTCACAAATACAACTATGAAGACAATCCAACGAAACGTGAGGCCTCCATACCATGCATTTTGAGGGAGTCATGACCGCACCACATTTCAACCGCTGCTTTCATTTCCATGAAAAGAATCAGATTGAAAGAAAACAATATGAGAATGACCTGGCGAAACAAGCAGAAGGAAGTAGATGGGTAACAATAGCTCTTATAGTCATGGATTTACTCCTACCAGTTACACCGGCATCACAAATTTCAATGCAAATTGGGGCCAAGGCGTAAAACAGGTGACTCACTGCCTAATGGGCAAATTAAGAGGGGCAAGAATTCTGGAAGCAGATTTAAGATTTAATTAGCGCCGCTGATTGCGCCGGTAGGAGGTATAATAGACGTAAGATTAAGGAAATTAAAGGCCATAGTATCACCACAGACATTTATTTTTTCTCTGGCAACCAACACAATAGGGAGCCTAAGATAGAAGACAGATATGTAAATCCGGAAACCTTAACTTAGCTTGAAACCATCGCCTTGAAATAAATAGCGTTAGATTGCGAAGGAAACGAAGACTTGAAAGAACACAGCCGCCAGTACATTGTTTCACGCTTGTATGGGAAAAATTAACGATTTGGAGTGAAGAAACACATTCAATCCTGTTCTTCTCTAGGAGATTTCATAAAATTCCTAGTTACAAAAGTAGTGTCCATCGTATCTGAGTTGTTATAGAATGATAGTATGTACTTACACAAGCAAAAAGTTGAAGATTTAAAACTCATTCCCTCCTGTATGCTTAAAATCAATTTCTCTTACCTTCTCATCGCGGAACTTATTTGTTCCATGATGATTACGTGATTAGAATAAAAGTTTTCCTTTTTCGTGTTGTACGGGCTATTTTAACTCAAAGAAGGGTATAATTATTATTCGTATATATAGATTTTCTGTAACCACTATCTCCTTCGCTAGATTCGAGATTAGCTCCTGCATAGTATCTACAAAAACTTCGAGTACTCATTGCGGTCTTATCTTTGTCATACGCTTTCCAACGCTGCCACCTGGCTAGAAAGCCAATTCGCAGTGTCAATTTTAAATAAATAAATACATTCTATCATAACCATACCTCTACTGTTTTAGAACAGTAGCATTATCTTTATAAAGTTTTTCAGCAGCTGAGGTAATTTTCTGCCCTAACCCCAACCAGGATTCGAACCGGGGACCTCTTTCACCAAATGCAAACGTGCTACACTCTTAGCTAACTAAGAACCCTAACGTTTTTGCAACTGAAGGGCATCATTTTCAATATTACCTTTGAAAATAGCGACGAAAAATTTGTTAACATTCTTTATCTACAATGATGAGCCAAAGAGCCTTAAATTCCCTAGTATAATTATATAGTAGATAATGTAATGTGCTTTATTTCGCATCTTCATTACCTCCAACATTTAAGGTATCCCACCATAGAGAGGTACCTACTTCTGGCTAAACATTAACATTATATAATATGAAAAGAATTATCTTATTCCAGCTAATATAATAAATTTAATTTGCCACACTAAATCCCATTATCTCGTTTATTAACAGACCACACACACATTTTCAAATATACTGAAAAGATTGAGCAGTCTGAGAATTAATTACTTAGATAATCTAATCAACAGCTTTTTCCTTCATTTATATATAACTTCTTATTATTTTTAAAGCTATACATAATTGAATGGTGTAAAATATAAATATTGTTTCTTGATCCCCTCTTAGCAATATCAACAGGTAGAGGAATTATTATTTGACCCAGAAATTGAATTGATAGGACCACTGAAAGTCAAATGAAACTTTGGGATTATATTTCTAAAGTTTCGAGTGTAATTCAAGTTTCTGGAATGGTAAAAATATTTGATGATGTAATTATTACTTACCGAGAACTAGAAAACTTACTGGAAAAGTTATTTTGACTTGCTCCGAAAAGATGCAGTGTGGACTATGGGCAACATAACATATTAAACTGAGAGTAATTTAGGGAAAATCAATAACCTTTGTTTCTGTTTTGTTTTCGGAAATGCAAGAATGTACCTGTCATTGCGAGGAACGCTAGATGTCTACTGCGTTAAAGACGTCGGAAGACAGCATGCATAGGGGAGGTTTTCCTTCCGAAACACGGCCAATGGCTGGGGGAAAACTGCCTTCTTGATGTTTTCACTGGTTTTCAATCGAATAACTTAATCGATGACTTCCCAGGTTTTGATAGCTATCACTGCTGCCTCCCACAAGGTTGAGTGATAGCAGCCGAAACGTCGGAACACAATGATGAAGCTACCCGGATGGAAAGCCACGAAATCTTCCCGCACCACATTCAAAGAAAGCTACAGATCTTATTTAAACCCATTCTCTTGATTTTTCGTAACGTAACTGCCTGATACGCAAGATTTGGTGCCATCGATTTATAGTACATTGTTATTGTACTTCTCCAAAATCTATGACTAGCATTTAACTACATTCTTTCTTTTTTCTCCGCATAACCTAGAGTACCACAAATCAGTAAATATGGATAATATTTATTTGATATCAACATCTTTCGATTTAAAAACCCGCACATACTCGTTTATAGTCCCTAAAATTTAATTACCTCTTCCGTTATGACAAACCTCGTGTATTAAACGACCCCTAATCATTGAACTCTGCTTTGTAAATGCCAGTTAATCGATTTAAATTATAAATCCATACTCCCATGAAATAAATATTAAGAGAACTTTAATTTAAAACATGCTTTTATGAGTAGTGTAAATTGACAAAGTTTTTACAACAGCCAGTATATGAGATATTATGATGATATTCATGTAAGCCCCAGATGCTTCACTGAAAACGATGTAGTTTTGGCGATATAGAAGTTCATCATAACGAAACGAAAAATATTTGGTACACCTTCGTCGGGATTTCATTTTAAAATGTTCCGGCATCAATAGAGAGTTAATATATACCTCGATATTTTGCATTTGGATGATCAGAATGCAAATTCACACATTTCACCCCGAAGATATACCAAACAATAATTTTGTTCATTATTACAATTTTAAACAATTCATTCTTATCATTGGTTTCAGTTATTCATTGATTTTAGTTGAAATCGTTAATGATTTAATAAATTACGATAGTAATCGATACGATAGAATACGATAGACTAGTGGTAAAAAAATCACTATTTAGTTAGGTTATTGTGGCCGCTGTGGCTGAGTAGTTAGCCGTGGCAGCCCTCCAACCCAAATGTCCCGGGTTAGGTTCCACCACTGAAATTGTCCATTCCATAACTGTAATTTTTTTGGTGCATTAGGAAATAAACAAATAAATAAATTTATCGACTGTTCGTAACTGAGAGAGTGGGAGATTTTGTAAAAATTAAACTCACACCTCCTATTACAAATGTTTAACTTTTCGCTATAAATATTCTCCTTCTTAACTGGTCGAATGAAGATATTTACGCTGAAGTTATAAAATTATCTCACTGAGAAGAAGTAGACGCCAGATTTTAAGGTACCGAGGTAAGCCTAATATGTTGGATGGATAGTTTCTTTTCACTTGCAACACTTTTCAACATGTCCAGAATGCTGTATTTCTTCGTTAGATTGAATATAAATGTGGATCAGTGTGTAAATTATCTAATTTAAGAGAGTGTAGAAAGTTTTTCATCTAACTGTTTACAACACAGCGAACGGGATACGGGAATTACTTCCAGAGAAACTCCTCCTCTAGTTAGATGAATGACCTCATATGAAAGATATCTGGAGGCCACGTTATTGGGAAATGGTCAAAATCATTTATGAATGGATTTTATTGGAGATGATTACAAGGCAAAAGAAAGCTATCTGTTTTTCAATGAAAATTCGAAGGAAAGGATTTGAACCTTCCTGGAACGATTCTTTAAAATTAAGTGCCGACTTCCTCCTTTCCAGGGAATGTGAGCGCGAATCAGCAATATAAAACTTGCCTTTGCCTATTTCGTAGAAAATAAATTTACTCTACAAAATAGGCATTTAACATTCTACATTACAAGTTGTATTTTGGACTTAATAGCTTTCACTCAAAATTGGCAAATGATTGCCTTTAATATCCCCTACATGTGAAAAGAAGTTTGAAGACTAATATTCAGCTCACGAAAGAGATGAAGACTTCACGTATGAAACTGGTATTTCTCTCTATATATGAAATATTTCCGAAAAATAATATTGTCTTTTCCGACTTTAAGTTTATATGTAAATTTTCACCTAAACTAAACAAGTTAGCCTGAATAAAATATAGGAAATATAAATACAGCCAGCCCCATATTTTGTTGCATTATAAAAGCTTGAAAATTGAGATTGCTTTTCCGTTACTCAATCTCGACAGATCTGAATGTACAGAGATACCTAGATTTACGAACTTGATTCGTTCCAGTTCAAAAATCGTTAATATGTTAAGAAAACGTTAATATGTAGAGAGGTTCGTAAGTCTAGGTACCAGTGTAGTTTTGAATAGATAATAAATCAACGCCAGGATAGAGGAAATAGAATAAATCTGAAATTAAAATTTATTCCATGCGAATATTTCGATCTGGCAGAGAGTGAACTTTTTCTCCTCAGCAATACGAACAAACTACACAAGTCATAAATTACATTTGCTAGCTCCAGTTCACGATTAGACAAAATAAGCCCTTTACGCGTAAATTATATTGCTTCGTGCTATTTCTACGTTTTTCTATTAAATTTAAAAATATCTCAAAAACCACAACGCATGTTGAATAAAACAATTATTCTGAAACGTGTATTGTTTTGCGACTCTTGGAGAACTTCGTTGCAGTATACCAGTATGTAGTATGCTGGCCTGCACTATACTGGAGAACCTAACGTTAAGGATAAAGTATTCACGAAGTTAACCCAAATTTTAAAATGCAGTTAAAGCTCTACTTTATAGTGTTAAATAGCTTTTTAGTACATCGGCATTGAAATACGGAAGCATAGAAGTACATCATAAACATACATAGTAAATCAACATCATAGAATTTCATACAAAATTGTTGTTATTGGTAATCGCATATTTGCATCCCTTTTACACTTATTGTCGGATTGTTTACAATAGCTAATTAAAATTAATTTAATATCTACTAAACTTCTTATTTAAAAGCCTATCCTGTTATTTTAAATAAAAACGTAACTTTCGATTTTTTGCGGCCCTTTTGCAGAACCTATCAACATCAAAAATCGACGGTTAGGTATAATAAGTTTTAATAAGTAGTTTTCTCAGAGACTGTTGCGGAAGCAGTAAAATCTTTTCAAAGCAAAGAAATATCTTACGTAATTTCTAACGATGATTAAATGCCATATCCCTAAATTAGAGTAGTTACAAATCACCCGAGAATGTATTCATAGTACTCTTAAAATGTTGCTCTTAATCCACATCAGCCGTGCAATTTTATTATTTTATCATTATCACGTAATAAAAGTAAAGGAAAAAAACTATAAGTACCTTGACATGTAAGCCGGTGATGTTGTCCTTACGGAACACCAATGAACTATAGCTGGGCCTAAATGAAGATTTGGTCCTTTTTTGGCCTCATGCGGCGATTGAACTGCAGGAACATATTCCACGATCCTGATGTAAACCTAAGTATTAAGATCGTTTAGTTAGAAGACAGAACTTGACGCTCAAGAAACCGATAATATTATGTAAGCGCTATGCTGAGATTCGATTACTTTTTATATAATATTGTATCATTTTTTCAGATACCATCTTCAAGTCTAAAATAAGTACTAAGCAATATTTGAATATTAACTAATTAGAATTAACATTTGAATTGATGATAAGATATTCAACATCGTTAAAACCTATAAGGTAAGCTTTAGATATGACGTAGAACACATATAGCAGCAGTTTACAGCAGAGCGTCAATAGGAAATTATATGATTAATCGAAATGAAGAATTGAGGTACAATATTATGAAAGGCTCTCAAAAATAACAGAACATACTTCGGTTTGCAACTCACTTCATTGCCGCTAATTCAGTTTTCTTTGTTCAAAATATTGCACACTGTACACCAATGAACGCAAAGAAGGATATTTTGATAACCAAGAAACTAATAGAATATGCCATGCTTAAATCGGCCTTCTTTCAACACTTTGCTGATTTGCTGTTAATATGTTTCATTTTTAAAGCGGGTCGCAGCATCCATACGCTGAAATTCTCTGGAATCATAATTACTTTACGAGTGTATCTTAAGTTTGCTAACCACATTAACTACTTACGAATTGCTTGTTTGTGTTATTTAGAGATACCTAAAAGAGACTAAGGAGGATAATTCGTTCCTAAGTCACCTTCTTTAGCCGAAATATGATTTCCAATTAGATCACAAATCTTAGAGTAGGTACAGACATTGCCAAGAAGTCAAGATACTATGCTACCGAGATCATGAGATCACCTACAAATGTTCATACAGGCGTGAAAACAAGCTTTCACCAAAAATAATCGTCAGTCAAGTTTGAAAATAATGGAGTGAACATTCATCGGTCGAAAATTTGGTTAGCAGAGTTATACGTTAGCCGAGACATCACAGCTTATGATGTACATGTGTCGCTAGTATATTTGTAGGACTATTTTTAGCATATTATTATACATCTTTTATAACATATTAATTTTCAGTCTAACAGAAACCTCACTTTGATTGGAATTCCAATGAGATGCAAGACCGAAATCGACGTGTGTGTTCCCCCTTAACAGTTCCGAGTAACCGAATCTTCTCGATCGACTAGTAACGGAAGTTCCACCCTTAATCGCTACTCAGAACACTTCTATCGATCATAAACTCTTGTCCAAAGCCTTCGCTCACGTCACAGGAATGACAGTTCCGATGTAAAATATCCCATTTCTCGAGGTGAATAAAAAAGAAGGGTGAGAGTAATTTTTGGTTCCCATCGTAAATATTTATGTACGGATCCGTCATCAGTCCCTTTGACTGGTTCACTGTCACTCTCCTTGCTTTTGTCTAGCCTTTATCCCGTAAGGAAAACAATAAAAGGAGGTGGTTGAATGAGATTTTTATGTCCTCTCTAACGTGTCTACAGGGTGGGTCGAACAGAGCGACAAGGTTCCTGGAGACATAAAACAGACGGTGGCGCCGGGTGGACAATGGTAAAAGTATAAGACCTGAAATTAAATTTCTTAGACGCGAAAGAAAAACTCGCTGAGAATAAAGGAGTCTAAGAGGAAGAAACGAATAAAACGATTTCAAACGTATTACGAATTTGAAATTTTCAAAGAGAGAAAAGGAATCGATAAGTTTTAAACAATAAATTCTTGAGCTCTTCTTGTGAAGAGCGGGAGAATTTATACATTTAGCACAAAAGATGTTTCTCTTTATATATAACGATCCTTACAGAAAGGACAATTCCTTTGCTGTCATTAAAACAAGACTGTCAACTTTATAAAATATTGGTAAAAAACAGACTGACCAATGAAGTTTTTAAATGTGATCGTCGAGTTTATAGTTCGATTTCTAATTTATTTACACTCCATCATTCCGATTAAATTCGTTCACGTACTAATTAACAAGCATCTGATTCCTTATGGGATTACTACTAATTTAAAGGTCAAAATAGAATTTTTTTATTCTAAATTTGTCGACTTTTCTCAAAGCGAATCAATCGATCTCTAAAAACTTCGGAAATATGAGATCTATTTAATACTCTAATGAAACATTTCCTATATAATTAATATAAACTGTGGAAATCAGAGACGCACACTAAAAAGGTTCAAATGGTTATTATAAAACAGCGATAGAGCTTTGAATAGCATGACCCATTGGCCCACGAGGTGAAAGATTTCCAGAGTAGTTGTTCCTTTTACCATGTTTATTTAATTGTGTTTAATTGTGACAAAAACGTCGGAATAACATTAATTTACTTTAAGGGGTGATACACGAAGATTATTTCCTCTAATCAGATAAACTTTTGTCTCTTTGTATTTTAAGTAATTCTTAAAAAGTGTTTCGACAGCTAAAGTTATATCACACATGAACCTCCACCGGGAATCGAACCCGGAATGCCACTCGCCGAAGTCGAACATCTCACCCATATCCGGAACCCCCCTCCCCTTATTAAGTTATTCCGTTCATCAGAGAATATTCTTGAGTCGTTTTTTTCACGTAAAATCACCGTTAAATTGAAAAATCAGCAAATTGAAAACTTCAAACCACAAATGGTTCAAGTAGTCCGCCTGACTCGGAAACGGAAACATTTGTCCAAAAGAGCAAACGGCGTAACAACTGCGAATAGGAGAAGTAGAAATAAAATCTTTTGCTTCAGCACTCAATTTTTTTCTCTGTATTTTACCTTCATAATGACGCCTAATCACTTGAAAAGAACCATCCTTGCCTATAGGATGAATTAAAGCATCCACGATTCTTCTCTCATATGGTTGGGCGATTTGGCATCAGAAAACCCTCGGCGCCTGCGCTTCTCGCTGCTGGGATCAGCCTTTTAAGAGCCCTATCTTCGAATCGATATTGGAGCCCTCCACTCAAAGCTCAGACAATGGATATTGGAAGGGGAATAGGTCTGAATCCTTGCGGAGGATGGAGGGAGTTGCAAGGAATGGTAAAGAATGGCGGTGGGTGGAGTGTTACCATAGCAATGGGTGGTGAAGAAGCTAGGGAATTGGAGAGGCATCCAAGGGGCAGTAGGGAGGTCCCCTTTTGCTCAAGCGCAGTTTTCTGGGGCGCCGAAAGGGGGATGAAAGAGAGGAAATGGATCGCATTAAGTGGATCCATTGGCGTCCCTGAGCCCTAAATAAAATCGCGTTAGTTGCCATGGAAACACGATCTTCCGTCTTTCGGCATCGAGAAAAATGAGCTATGTGTCTTCCTTAAAAGCTAAGTAGTTTCGCAGCCTTGTTTTTTGCCGGAATGGAGAAAAATGGAATTATCGTGCTGGAAGCTTGGTCTATCGATTAAGGGGAAACGGAGAGAGACAAAACGGAGCCCTTCTGAACGGCTTGCGAGATAAAATCAGGAAGTGTGAAAGATCTCTCCTATTAAGCGATCATCCCAGTAAAGCCAGATTATTTGAGAAATGGCTTTCAAAACTTGTTAGAAGAACTTAATTCTCAGTCCTGTTTGAGAACTAACCGTTTTCTCTAACAAGGAAAATGGTCAATCCCCCTCCAAATTAGAAAAATGTGCAAAAGTGACCTTAATTTTGCTCTTTTCTTAGACAAATTTCCATTAAAGCGTACCCAATTAAAATCGAAAATTACCTGGTTATAGATTTGAAATCTTGCATTTATTCTGGTTGGCGTGAGGAATCCAAAGATAAAAAGACCACCTTCCTGAAAAGGAAGGGGATGTAGTTTTGCTCAAACAACTTTTATACATAGCGATCCGTAATACAACAGCTACTGTTCGTTGCTCACACAATTTTCCCTTCATTTTCTTAAGCTGTTCCGGTTATTTCCTGATTCGCATCTGATCATACCATCATTCCTCATCTGCAAGTGTTTTTCAGTTGCAATTTTCTCTTTCGTTTGGAAACTCACCAACTCTGAGTCATCTCTTCAGATTTTGATTTTTGTTGCATTTTCATTCAAATTTAATATTTTAGACCTAAAAAATCAACTTTTTTAAATACCTTCATCAAATTTCCTGTTTTCCTCATTATAATCTATATATAGGTAGTTCATTCTNGTTCTATTTAAAGACTTGGAACCATACAATCTTATTCCTATTAACGAAGTTTAGCCCAGTACGAATTAACACCGTTGACCGAGACATGTTTGTTCCCTAAAAACACTCCTGGCATCGAAATCTTTAGAGCAACGCAGACATTGAGATACACCGGAAACTCACCAACTCTGAGTCATCTCTTCAGATTTTGATTTTTGTTGCATTTTCATTCAAATTTAATATTTTAGACCTGAAAAATCAACTTTTTTAAATACCTTCATCAAATTTCCTGTTTTCCTCATTATAATCTATATATAGGTAGTTCATTCTCGACTACTGGGAATTTATGACATAAGCTAAGAATCCTCACCCTGAGTGTAAGCAGGCATATTTCATACACTGTACTGGAAATTTTCACCCCATTTATTGTGCGAGAGCTCTCCCGCAACGATTTCGGTCACGCAAGAGAAAATTGAATGTCAAAACATTACCAACACAATACGCTCGTTATATTTCTAGAATATGTAAGCCCCGACCCCAACTTAACTCTAATAAAAGCAAGCTAATAATAAATTAATACGTATTTAAAAACCTGATTATATTGAAACTACAAATAGGCAATTCTGAAAACAGTGCGACTATTTCATTACAGTTTGGCGCTTTGATACTTAAATATTTGTGAGATTTGCTCCTTTGGGACTTGATCTCCTGTTGTGAAATGGAATTATTATTGATCAGATTTAAGTTTCGCAAATTTATTTCCACACCCTAAATGTTTCTTCAAACTCATTGACATCTATAATATTGATGTAGGAGATTGGGTGGAAGTTCCGGGAACTTATAAAGAGTCAAATAATAATGATGGCACTGTTTAGAATTATTATAATTAGGAATTTATCATCAGATACCCGCGATTATATACATACAATAAGGTTTTAAAAGCTATATTTACATGATTTACATACATCTTATGGGATTGTAACCTAACTAATTTCTTACGTTCTCTTTAGTTTTCAGGAAAATGTTTTCCTTCGAATTTTTTTAACACCTCGTAAACTAGCAAAGTTTCCTCCGACATAATACCTCTCCTGCATCCGCTGCATCTTCACCATTATATTTAATGAGACTACTAGCTATTTTAATCTCTTTCATAATTTCTTCCCTTATTGTAAACCAAGCGTCGGCAACCTTTATCAGCGGCGGGTCAAAATCACCCAAAAAGTGACTATTAGGAAGACGTTTCGGGTCATTAGCACATACGATGACCTCCCGCTTATCCGTGGACGGATTATCCGTGCATAATGTTGCGTAATTCACAGAAATGAGTCTTTCGCGTTATAAAGAAAACAAGACTTGAGTAATACCTTTTCTTGCAGCAGCAGAAATACGACTACAATGAAATTATCGCTGCGAAGAATATCTGAAGCAAACTCTGAATGAGTCAATAAAAAGGAATGAAAATGATAATAATAATGAAAATTATAATAAATTGTTTGTATACATCCTTTACAAACGTTTTTGTTGCTTCTCTAAAGGCCTTGTCACTTGGGAAGACGTTTAGGAGTTCCAGTTCCTTGTTTACATGTAATTCTCTTTATGAAGTCAATATGATCGCCAAAAGAAATTGAAGAGAAAGTTTTGATTATCCCTGTTTCCTGATTATACGTTAATCCATTACCACCATAGTCACGCAGTTCCACCTTCGTTCCGCGTTTCCAATTTCGTCGCGGTCATTATCGCAATGACAATCTACTCTTAATTATGGAACTCGTGTGGGTAATTGAAATTATCAAATGGGTCTCTTGGTGATCCGCGAGTCGTAGGTTGCAGACTCCTGTTCTAAACAATACGCTACAACAACACTTTCCCGATAAACCGTCACCATACCAGTTTCATAAGAGATAATACAGAAAATGCTTTTACTTATCAGTTACTACGGCGCAAGGATTATGTAACACTGCAAAATATCTATTCTTTCTATTTGCTGATTTTGCCTTTGATTTTCTTTCATGCACCGAATTTGCAACCTGACGTAATCGTCCCATCTTTGTTTAATTTGCTTATCCGATTTACCTCGGAAAAATCCCCTGACTAACATAATCAACAAAAAAACGAGATCGCAAAATATCATTGACATTATTGATTATCACTTAATTGCAACACTAAAAAATTAATTGTGACTTCAGACAACAAATTATAGGTTGAATCAATTTGCATTATCCAAGAGGGTGCGCGGCATTTCCAATTAAGTTACGTTTATATCCTTTTCCAAGAAACAATTCTTCTTCTTGGTTCTAAAAAATTCTTACACTTTGAAAACCCGAAAATGATAGCTGCACTACTTCTCACATACGTCGTCCTCTAAATCGGTGGTGTCAAACTCGCGACCCTATAAGCATTTCTATACCATTTCCAGCAGTTAATTTTGTCCTGAAAGCCCCGAACCCTACGTTCGCCTTAAAGTTTGACAATTTAAGTGAGGTGAGCAATTTTTGGTTAAAATTAACCCTGAGAAGTGAAAGGTTTAAATTTAAATATATTTGTAATAACGCAATTAAACTAACAATTTCTAATGAACTGTAATTATTTAAAACGTAGAGAATTAAATTGTCTGGGACCACCGACTTCTTTATAGAAGCTTGTGGTAAAATGCTACAACGGTGGCAAAATCTACATGTATGTAGTATGTACCTATTCTACAATAGGTATATCTACAACGAATTCTTTGGCCGACTATCGTTTCTTTCGGAATCTGTCACAAATTCGTATGCGGCTAATGAATGTTTTGGTGGATCCTCATGTATGCCCGCGCATAGAGAATCGGAAATGGTTGGAAAAGATGGGATACTGGCAGTTCAACAAAGTATAAAATAGTGGTACTTAAGAGTATGTAGTTCTATTTAAAGACTTGGAACCATACAATCTTATTCCTATTAACGAAGTTTAGCCCAGTACGAATTAACACCGTTGACCGAGACATGTTTGTTCCCTAAAAACACTCCTGGCATCGAAATCTTTAGAGCAACGCAGACATTGAGATACACCGGGTCGCAACCGTTTTTCTGGATATTCCCACGACCCGCTGTCGAGAGATGCACTTCCCCGCAGCCTGTCAGAGGAGGACCTCCATGATTGCCCTAACGAGGCACAGGGCGTATTCCCCCACCAACCTAAGCATCTTCTCTTGTAATGTCCCTTTTGCGGCTTCCTAAGCTAATTTGTCAACAGCGCATGCGCGTCAGAATATTTGACGCACGCGTATTTGACGCGAAGCACACTCTCAAAAGGGACTCATCTGTCTCCATCTTCGGAAAGAGGGCGATGAAAACTATGTAGAATGAAAATCTCAGCGAGAGATTGGGAATTTCCATCTCAGCCGTCGATGAAGAGCAGAAAATAAACATGTATGAGAGATGGTTCGGGAAAGTGGGTATCATCCTGAACGAAAAGGATGGAGTCGTAAAACGAAAAGGTGGCTCGCATTATCTGCTCTTCTTCTTATGTGTCGAAGCGACGACGACGCCCGTAGTTTTTGTGAGCGGTGCACTCCTGAAAATAAACAGGAATTCGCATCAAAAGACCCGAAAAGAATCGCGACGGGCGAGCGAGCTATAACTTCGAGATGCTTTTGAATAGCTGGTTATACTGAGATTTCAGCTGCTCCTAGCTCACCGTTGCCGATGTACACAGTAAGAAGGCGTCAATATTTTAGATTTTCCTGCCTCACTGTAGAAAGCTACTGAAATTACATTTGATAGAATCAAAGTTTAAAGTAGTAGAGATTTAAATCTCGATAATTTGTTTTTAATCAACTAATTAAAGGAAAGAACATATTAAGTAACTGTGTTATGTTTTTAGTGATTGTGACCTGTGATATTGTGACTTAATTAATTGAGGTAGTTTACTATTTCTTTCAACAAACCATCACAATAATATAGTTATCAAATATTTAGAGAGAATTTTTCACTCTTTTATTCCTTTACTATATTTTCATAAAAAATCTCGTAGATCCTCCTCCTTTCAGGTGGGTTTCGTAGTGGCCACAATAGTAATGCATATCCATCCCAAAATGCACAAATGTTTGATGATTGCCATTCTCAAAACTCCACAATGAACGGGAATGCCATCTTTAAATAATGAATGGCAGTAATAAAAACGGTGAATTTGAGGTTTACAGTTTTGAACGTCTGAAGTCGAACCGGGGACAGTTAGGAGAATAAAAATTAGCCAGTTTTCTAATCTGGGAAGACCTCTTTGATAAACCTGGAAAGTTTGAAAGTCGTGCGAGTTCTGGTTCTCGAGTTTTAGGCGGATGAACATACATACTCACACACTCTATAAGATTTAAGAAAAGTTTACATTTAAGAAAAGAAATAGGAAAAATTGTAAAATAATTCCATCAATACAGAAATTTTATAGGAATTTTTACTTTAAAGGAGGAACATTTTGAAAAGCAGGAATTATCATAAGCAATTCAAGAAATACTGCTGAAACTTAACATAGTGGAGACCTGGAATATGTGAACGGAACCCGTTAAAACATGTTAACTAGGCGTTTTTTCCAATCCGTCGTATCCCCAATTCTCTTGTAGCATTAGATAAAAGCTAAATAGACCAGCAAACTTGCGAAAGGAACGTTACATAAAATAATAATGAAAAAAGCCATAGACCGATCAATCACTCACCACTAAAAATTTATTTTGCAATCGAAATTTCATATTTGGAATTCATGTCATGATCAAAATCTCTAATCGTTGAATGGATTTCTTCGGCAGTCTTGTGCTCTGACTGTGACGACCGCTGCTTCTAAGATTCCATCAACATCCAGCAGGTGTCTTACTGGCTCGCTACAGATAGGCATTTTCTCACACTCGGAAAGAAAAATCTCTCAATCTAGGAAGGATCGACACGGTTGTTTTGAAAACATGACATGTTTTACGAAAAATCATCCATCATTTTCGACAAGCTTACTTCGGAAAAGAGCACGGAAAGTTTAAAAAAACTGTGTTTTCGAGGACACAAGAAATACGCCTAAATTAATTTCCGAGTTCATTCATTCCTCGACACTTTAAGGTGAATTTAGTACTGAATAGTAAATGGACGCCTGATATGATTATTTTATAAAACATCACTGTTTCCCAAATATAGCCTTAGGTTTGGGTTGCTTTAGATTAATCCCCTACCTGAATGTAACAAAGAAGAAAACTGAACAACGAATAACGGAAACAGCTATCCCAAACATACGAAATCGCACCATATTACCTCCAAAACGATACGTTCAGAACTAGCTATAGTACTTCCTTTTAATCAAACCGGATTCCTTAAAAATTATTTTCATTACTGATCCACAATTTGAGTGAACACACACTTCTAGTCTCCTACTCCTCAAGTAATCTAATTTATATGAAAGTAAGCAAGATTTGGAATACTGTGCCGCACAATGACTCTCTTTACAGTGAGAGTTTCGGATGGTTGTATATAACTGTCAGCAGGACTTGTGACTAAACATTGCTATGTGCTCTACATTTCTAATGATATGAACTTTTGGTAGAAACGCCTTTTCATGGGATCTATTCTCTAATTGTAAGGTTAATTAATGTCAACGTTAAAATCTCGATCTAATGTTCTTCGCGAGACTAAGAAAATTTGCTTTAAGAAATATGGAAATGTAAGAAAAGGAAATCAATTGTGACATATTGATATGAGAATACCTAAGATCATAAACTTTCGATTTAGATATACTGAAAATAGTAATAAGTGAAATTTGGTGAGAGAAAGATTTTCTGAAAGCTTGGAAAAAGTTCGGTCAGTTGGGATATTCACAGGAAAAAATGCGAAGTTATATCCCAAATTAAAAGAGCAACGTCAATAACTTAAGCATAAATTTGGTGCTCTTCCCGTAAGAGTAAGTACATTCAAGTAGCATTATAACTTAAGTATTTATTTAAAACTATGCAATTTCATGCTATCAAAAAGTAGCCCAAAATTATCATTTTGTAATGAAATAATTTTACACAAGATAGAACTCACTTTTTTGCCAGCAGATGATCATAAAATTAGCATCTTAGTATTTATTATGGCACCTTTATGTTGATCGTAATTTCCATATATTTTATTCAAATCGAGTAAACTATTCGTCATCTTATACATCAAGATTTGACTTTGTAACGTTCACAACTCGCCTTCCTATCATTATTATGAATTTAACAATGAATTATTCATCAAGTATACTGGCCTTTGAGAATTAAGTTGTTAAGGTTTAGTTCATTGAGAAGAAAAGGCAATTTTGGGATAGAGGAAAACTCAATAGCAATTATCGGTCAGTCGCTGATTTATAGATTTAATACATTTGGGTCGTCAATTCGCACCTGGCTTATGCAAATCTCTACCTCTTGAAGGTGCTCTGCTTCTCATTTTTCAATCATACATATTTCATGCTCTTCCTCCAGGATGCAAAAATTCGGAGCATTAGCACTTTAAATGGCCAATCATCCTTAATGTTCTCGAATAACTCAAGTTGTATTTGACAAGCTTTAAAAGCAAATATTTTGTTATTTTTCCCAAGAGAGCTAAATTTATCTTTATGAAATTACTCGCGTTTAATAAGATTTACTATCTGTTTTTTTTTTTAATGAACTATATTTGTAACATAAGGAAAAGGACCACGGCTGTGGTAAGACGTTAGAGTTAGATAAAAGCTCCAAATAGCCGTAGCACAACGGCTATTTAGACCTTTTATCTAACTCTAATGTATATTTGTAACATACCACATTCTGCATAAGTTTTTATGGAATTAGCAAATTCTACGAAATTTTACGAAAACAAATTTTACAATCATATTATTCTTTCCCGTAATTCTTGGACCAAATACGCAATAAAACTTTTCTATCGATCTTATTAATAAAAATAACACTAGAATATTTAAAACAATATCAATATACTGTTCATCTCTTAACAGGTTCACTGCAGATACCTCTATTTCCAGAGCATTTATCACTCACACGGTGGAGTAATCCGAAAAGAACGTGTTAACAAGGGATTTGCGACTCTATCTTATGAGTAGGTTAAGTATTGAGGTAAGATTTAGTATGAAGCAGACCTATTCGTAAATGTCGCATCAACAGCAATTCCTTGCTACGGTTTATAAAGATCTATATGAATAAATCCGACTTCGGAATTAATTAGCAAATATTTTGAAGAACAACAGCGAAATACAATTATGGGAATACAAAATAATGAAAAATTACCAATGCAAAATATTTACTTCACTTTCTTGCTTACTGGCAAAAGAAAGTGTTATATTTACGCAGGATTTACTTGTATTTTAGGAGTTAGCATATGATGGGATATAGTTTAAACCAACTAGAGTTTCGGTTAGCAAATGTGGATCCAGATTACATTATCTTCGTAGACAGAGATACTGTATTCCGCAGAAAACCGACTGGGGGCGTAATGTGCCTCTCTGTATCATTCGCTCATTCTTTCCCCTCCTCTCTCATAGTATATTTTCTTACTCCCTTACTCAGGCACATATAAGCTGTCAGCAAAACTCATTTCGGGGACACCAAGGGAAGAAACTTCCTGTTTACCCTAACGACAGCTCTCTAACCATACGCACTCCATTTCATGAGATTGAGGGTTTTTTTGTTTACCGCACTATCCTTTACGGTCCACAGATTTCAGAGCTCCATTTAGCGGCAGAGGCATCCCGGTCGATGGTGGAAAAACGCTATCAAATTAATGAAGGACAATAGATGAGGGATTTGGATCGAGCAAGAATAACTCTGAAATTTGAAATGAGTTATGACGGTGACGAAATTACGTTCGAATTACAGACTCCACTTCCACTACAAACTTCCGAATTCCAAGACTTCTCATGAATTCAAATAAAGAGCACTATCTGAGCTTTGAAATTTGAAATTTTCTCGAGCTGGAGAAAGAGCATTACTTTCTGTGAAATACATGCTCGACGAGTTCTGTTCCAGTGAATCGCCGCCTTAACTTTGGCATTTCATTCCTTTTTAAGTCTTGAATCTAATAGATGAAAGCACATACCTAGGAACCTAATTCACTTAAATTTTTTTTCGTGCTTAGTTTTGGTAGCAAAGTACTGAAAATTTCCCGGGATAACTTAGAATACAAGAAAGAAAACTCCATATAATTTGGTTGGAAGAAAAGAAAAGTACCACCTTAATGTAAGGTGAGTTCTATCTAAAAGTAATAAAAAAGGCTGAAAACTAAATCTTTGTATTTGGGTCTTTCTTGTAGTAATTTTTTACAACTGAACCCATTATATGCAAAACTTAAATAATACATTAATATAAAATGAAGATTAGTGAGGTATGAATTTATAAAGTAACCCTCAAATACTATAACTTCATAATGAGAAAAATATCATTCTAACATTCCTTTACCAATGAACACAATTATTAAATTCTATGACTATTTATAAATAATTATATTGTTCATCAAAATAATAATGATCGGTATAAACTCTAAAATTTGATTATACGTATACCTCTAGACATCCATTCCGTAACTGATCTTCAAATTAATTATAAAATTACTACAGCCAGTGAGTGACTTTTCTGAGAATTTTTATGTTCTCGATTAGTTATGTAATAGTTATGTTTGCTTATTTTTAAACGAAAGTGATATGTTTGTTAGTCTTTACATCCATTTTGAAATTTAACAACGGAAAGTAGATAGGATAGAAAAATAGTGAATTTGATACCGAAATTAATCTTCTTCGCTGGCAGTAATACCACTACATTTCAGAAAACTATTACCCTCCTTCGTTGTGATAAAAAAGTTTTCATTGTAGACAGCAAAAAATCACTATCAATTCCACCAATTCAATGTCCAAAAACTCAGCCTCCTTTAAAATTTAAAATCCGAGTGGCATGCTCAATATAGAATGCTCAAACGGAAATCTGAGTGCTCACCCTCACAATCTCCAGTTTGAGCAATAAGGACTCAGAAATAAGTCGCAGAATATAACCGTGCGGTCCACGTAACCTAATCGAAATTTAAAACGCTGGAGATCTCACCTCTTTCCGGAAAAAGTCTTTTGCCGTTAGTCATTCACCACACTACTTTGCCCGCAGCTGCGAGCTAATGGCTGGAAAGTTTTAGGAATCGAGCGCAGCGCGATTATAAAAAAAGCGAAGTTTAGAAAGAGATGAGTGGTTGCCGCTGACGGAAGGGTCGTGAAAGAGAGTGGAAGAGATGAGGATTATGGCGGAATATTTGAAGCTTGCTTTCGAACATGAGTGCATGATGATCTGCAGATGGCTTGCTCGTCCTCCATGGGCCGAATCATCGCACTATGTTTCAGATAAGAAAGGGATGGCATTAACGTTTTGCAAAGAAGGAATGGCGCGAATTGACCGGCTAAAGATTGCAAAACTACGGTTCTTTGATTGACTGAGCTATGGAAACTGAATTTAGGGTTATAACGACCGGAAATTTTTCATTAGGTGATAGCTGATGATTTTAGCAAGAAAAGCTGATCTTTTTTAAAGATAAATTAATGGAAATTCTTCATGAGTATTACCGGTATAAAACTAAAGTTTCACCAAATGTGTGTATTGATTATGTCTTGATACTGATACCAACATTGATTTCGAAATCTTTTAAATAAATTATGAAAAATGTTAATTTGAAAATAAGTCAAATTCTGATGTATATTAAAAAAAGAAAGACTTTCAGATTTCACATATCTAAAATTTTACATCATTATTTACTGGCTATATTGATTATAGCAGCTCTATAACAGTCAAAGTAATTATAACTCAACTATGTTTAGGAATTTTACGATGTTAATCGCTGTGTTTTCTACCGAACTCTAAAAAATTATTCTACGAGATAACGTTGCAGAGCTACCCTCGCATATATTCAGCTATTCTGTCAAGAGAAGGAAATACGTTCAGAGAATTGGATATAAGATTATGATTTTCATGGAATCCAAAAGGTCCCTTTCACTGCATATCGAGTAGTTTGCTGACATTTTGAACTGACGTTGTTTTGAAATGAAAAATATTTCTTATATATATAACTTATCAGTGACTCAGGAAGAGCAGTTAATATGTACTGTTTCCAGTAGAAGAGTGAAGGTTTTTTGAATATACTAATTTGAATGTTGACATCGAGGAGCTATTATGAAGATACGGATACGGAGTGCAACTCGGAGCCACAATATGGCCATATTTGCCACAATACAATCAGAGCAGAAATTAAGCGAAAAGTATCAACATTAGTAGCATTAGACACTGTACACAGGATGACACTGGACGAATCAACAGAGTATCGATATTTCGTATGTATTTTATAATTTATTTATCATAAAAGAATTGTATAATACATATGAAAAAATTGCCCATAAACATTATGTGCAGAAGTGTAAAGAAACCATTCATTGTTAATATCAATCTCTAAAACACCTGATAAATGACCCTTGGTCACATGTAATTATGCAGATTAAATATATACGGATGAGAAAAAGTTAAAAAACCGAAAGTAGGCAAAAATTACGGACAAGCCTTCAAGAAAGTGTAAGCTGAAATAGAATGATTCTTTTCTAAAAGATGTTTAAATTCAGTAAAAATTATGTGGACAAAACCACCATCACTATTCCAATGAGACGAAAAAAATAGATGGAGTTGATATCGTCAAAAGAGAGTAGCGTTTACAGCAAATAGATTGGAAAATCGATACGATATTTTATTATAATGCACAATAGAAAAATGTGAAATAGGCGAGAGACAACTGAAACAGGGTTAACCACCTAAATTACTAATTGAGAAATGAAATAACTGTGAAATGAGGATTGAAACGCTATTGCAAAGAATATTAAGGACAAAGGCGGGAGCGGATGTCAAACTGAATGTGGACTATTAGTTCATTCAATGTAGCCTTTTGCTCAATTCTATCCACCATTACATGCATTTGAATAACATCCATCCCGATCTCGCTATATTGCTTTCATTGAAAATATACGACAAATATTCTACTAAGGTTAAGGATGACTGGTACAATTCGAACAACTTCATTGACAACTCTACGAATGAAGGAAATAGAAATCCCATCAAGCGCGGACTGATGGTTTCTTATGTGGCCGAATGGTATATGCGGCCTTCCGAATAAAAAAGGTTCCTTATCCCGTCCCGTCCCCTTATACTTTAGACCTTGGTACATAATGATCATAAAAAATATACAAACCGTGAGGGCATACGCAAGCAAAACCCAATAAGAGTCCCAAAATAATTTCCTCTAACCGAAGCTCAAGTTGTTCCTACGGGTAAAATGAGAAGTTGGAAAACAGTTAAGAAAGATGTGAAAAGGAGAGGAAGAAAGATTAGTAGAAGGAAACTGAGAAGAGAAATAAGATGTGAAAATGAGTAGCAGCCTATAATGGAATAAGGGAAGAGAGTGTGGAGGAAAAGGGTGGTAAATCAGATGAGGATAGTGAAGGGAAAAGTCCAAGTATGGAGAAAGAGGAAATGTATGATAAGTGGAGTGAGGACGAGGGAGGGAAGAAATGGGAGGAAGAAGAATGAGTGATAAAGCGTAAAGTGACGTAGAGAAACTGGGTTTGGAATGTGTTACACGAGAGAGAGGACGCGTGACGTTTTTAATGGAATGAGAGGGTTCTGCTTTTGAGTGGGGTTTCTCGAGGAGTTTTTAAAAGGGGGAAAAGGCGCATTTGGGATGGAAATAAAAGAGGATGGAACGATAAAAACTGCGAAATGGAGGCTGCGAAGTGTGGAAAGTTTTTTAAGGGGAAGCTACCATTGGCTGTATGATGTTTGCAATGAGATGGTGGGGTGCAAGAGATGACATATGGGTGAGGGCAATATGGGCAGAAGTGAAGATTCGGCTGGAAGAAGGCGACGAAAAGGAGATAGCATTATCGAATTCAGTATTTTACTTAAAGGAGTGCAAAATGTTGTAATATCTCGTACAAAAGGAAATATATAATAGTAAAATTTTAAAATACGTTATAGACAGCCAGATCTTAAAAGGGCATTTCAGGAAGAATCGTTATGATTCCAAAATTCATAGAAAATTGGGTTGTGGGCAGTTTCTCCTAAGTGGCACGCCTGGGCGGCTATACTTTTTTTAATTCCGCCCAACTTTATTTTCGAGCGCCTGACATTTACGAAAAATTTGAAAGCCATTAGCTTTACTTTTCACATATGTATTCATGATTTAGCATATTATAAATTTCATAATATTATTAAATACTTAATATTGTCTTTTGAATGCAGAAAATCAGAAAATTTTGCTAATTAAAAATTCCTTGGCAATGGCGACACAGCTTCGTAAACTAAGTGTCTGCAGTAATTTTCTTTCCGCCAAAAGATGGAAAAATTTAAAAGACACTATGACTGGGACTCATAATAGTCGAGAAGAAAAATAAACAAACAGTTATTACAGGTTTACACCAGGTTTCCAGTGGTAAACGGACGGAGAAATGGACAGAAAAAATTCAAAACATTCCAAAGCCCAAACAAGTCACAATTCATTAGTAAAATGATCATACTTGTGAAATATATCTTAAACCACCTCAAAGAGACGTTATGAAATGTTCTTTCTTTGAAAGTAGCTAGGGAATAAAATGATTCGCCAGATGATGACCTTAATCCCTATTAAAAGCACATAAGAGGCTTAAGTATAGGATATTTATTTCATTATAAAGAAATAATTACACCTGAGGCAGTATCTTTAAGTAAAGGGTTATAGATACCAGTAAATATATACCTACTTCTGCAGACTTTCCATATTTATGTTTTTCTTCTAGCTTCTACATTTTCATTAAAAAAGTGAAAATTTCTTGTATAATAATAGTAGCGAAACGTTGGCAAGTTGAGAAGTTGTTTCATAGACAATAAATAGTTGAGAAATACCTTTGGATCGGCGTTTTCCAATTCACACAAGAGATCATTTGTACCGCTTAGAATGTATGTACAGTCTTGTGAGGTGGCTATTGCGCGTAATTTTAGATCAGTGTCCCACATAAACAGAATCGCAGTCTCTTATCCATCTCTTTCTGTATACCTTGCTCATAGTCTTTGCTTTAAATCAAGTTTCATCATCGGAAGACATCCGATCTCTTTTGACTCTGCATTAGATTAATCGAATTTAATTGCAAATTTAAGGGATAATTCATAAGTGAGAGTTTGCTGAAATATTTCCATAAGAGCAATTGGTTAGGGGGCATCGAAAACTAGCAGCAAAGCAAGGTATTTAACCCATTTCAAGGAGGTGATGTAAATGTATCGCTTAAAGTTACACTTAATTAGTATCGCTAAAAGAATAAAATATACGATAAAAGAAAAAGTATTTTCTACTAAAATGAGTAATTCCTGACACTCTTGCCCGGCAACTGGCTTAGGATTATTCAAAAAAGCATAAATCTCATGATCTGACGTATATGATGAAATTTAAGGAATGGAAACCAAATTCAAGGTACGGCTGGTAATTACAAACGCATTGGTAAAATAACTTTATCAACCTTACCAACCCAAATCAGCTCTCTTCCGTACTTGATTCATTCCATACTTTATTAATATCTAATTGAATCTGTATCATTGTGATACATCCTTATAAGGTAGGTTTTTGCCGTATAACATATTACATATTCGTGAAAGCTATGCTACAACGTAGGGTCTCTCTATCCATCGGGCTGTGCTAATTATTCCCAAGAACTCTGAGAGTTTCCTTCTTCACGACAAAAATTATTTACCGTTGCCCTGGCACGTTTATCTGATAAGAAATGACCAGCATGATATCGCCAGGTCGCCATGTTGAAAAACAAATGACACTCGTGTTTAAAACCTGCAACGAAAGTACATCTCACCGCAGCGCTTTGAGATCTTCGGGAAATGGCAGGACATTATTACACACACGCACCGCGACAATCTTTCCCAACACAGAAATGAAGAAGAGCGAGAAAAATGTAAGAGAGAGGTCAGGTCGAGTGTGGTCGGCTGTCCCAATTCATTCGCTCTTTTCCCAGCGTTGTCATCCCTCTATCTTCCTTTCGTCTGCCTTTTGGGCGTGACTGCGGATACTGAGTGACAGCGGACAACTTCATCGCAGAGGATCACGACCTCACACCTCACGTCATAATGAGCGCAATATCTCCGCTTGTCCATCTCCACCCATTCTTCTCTCAATCTCCTTCCTCTTAGTATTAGATTCTTGCTCATCTTATCTTTTGTTCTCTCACTCTTCGAGAACGGATATTTCCCCGTAAAAATTCTCCGACTGGCCTATCCATCGTGAATACAATCCCGCCTTGCCCCGAAGAGCAAATGGAATTCATAAATCAGAGCGCTTGGTTAATTAGTCCTAGTCGAAAGGAATAGAGGAGAATAGTGTTACCTGGGCGTAGGAATTTGATGTCACCTTCAAGAGCGATATCTAAAGCAGATCTGACTGAGTGCCAGAATAATGTGAACCGATGACAAAGTACCAGCCTCATCCTACACATAAGACCACCTTAAGAGGCGAGATATATAGATGTAATTTAAGTCTCGATGAGAATGTTTTCGTGTAGTTTGAGTAAAATATTAAGAATCATTTACGAGCATACCTTCCTCTTCTAAAGGTAAGGAGGGCCTAGAAGAGGTAAAAGGGCGCCATTCCTAACCTAAACAATTATAAAGTATAAGGAATCCAAAAAATGAAAACTGTCGAAAGAAATACAAAACATCTACAACCAAAAAATCATCACAATAGGGTAATAGAGTTTGGAATCCTCCATAAACATAAATTTTGACAAAAAGAAAATTCAGAGTATCCAAACGAAAGAAAAATTAAGGAAAAATCTTACATCCAAAACAGATCAACTAAAATAGAGATTAAGAGAAATTTAAGCAATTCAGAAATATGCAGATGAACAGTTTGATATGAAAAACAGAGGCTGAAATGTCAAGGCCACATTTAAATAATGGAGGCAACAAATATCGGAATTTCACAAAAATTGGACAAAAGCTTAAATTAAGATTATGAAATATGTCACTACTGTTAAGAGGGGCCTGAAGGAATAAGGAATAAGAAGGTGTTTATGATAGGAAATTTTTCCCTGGAAATTTCGATATCGGATGGTTGGCCAGATGGTAAAACGTATGATGAGATCAGAAAATCTAAGTCAGATGAAAGACATAAGACCATTAATATAAAATAAAATAAATCTGGACAAGAAGGAAGCCAAAGAAGTAATATGTCTCTAAATCTGTGCTTCGCATGGTTCAGCGTTTTTTCGACAGGAATCAAAATAACAAACTCGGAAGTATTAACTCGTATTATTATGGGTTGATTAAATAATGATTGTTACAAGGTGAAATTTCTTCATTAGGTAAAATAATTTGCTTGATTGAATGGTCTCACACTACTCTATGACTAGTGCGTTTAAATCAGTGAATGTGATGGACGGTAACAATACTTTGTCTGTAACTTCAAGAAGAAGCTGAAGCTAAAGTCTGATTTTTTTGTGGTGCAACTAATAGCCTAACAGCTAAAGAAAGGGAGAATAATAATACACTTATAGAAAATTGTAGAATATGAAAAAATATCCCTTTCCCATCTTCCTTGCTTTATCCTTTTGCTGTTTTCCTGTTGATGCATTTTCAACCGGTGACAGCCCGAAAGCAACTCATACAAGCAATTTTAGACGAGATAATCTTCAATAAAATATAATCACAAAGGTAAACGAGGAACCAAAATCTTAAGATTGAGATGAGCTTTCCGAATAAATAAGCGTAATAGAAGACAAGGGGGAATCCTAAATAGAAAACTCTTCCTGAAAGGTTCACCTATAAGTCCTCTAGAAAGATAAGTAAGCAGGCGAGAAATGTTCAACAATGAAGAATTAAACAGTAGAAGTACAACCGATTCTACTCAACTTAAACCTCTACAACGTATAAAATAACCCGAAATCTTTCTTACATCTTCATAATGAAAATTTAGCTGCCACTCCCAAATTGCTTAACTTTTTTTTCAGACTAGATAAATTTTTTCGGACGAACAGACGAAAAAACCGGTATAAATGTGAAATGATACCCGAGATACAAAGAAGTGACCATTTAACATGAAGATATATCTCGAGGAAAAGGATTTATTCCGCCTCGGATACACAAAAAAACACGCTTGAGACTCCTTTAACACAATCCTCATCCCCGATATCGTCCTCCACGCATAAATCGACACGCTTTACCCCGGCGTGTTTGTCCTCACGCATAATACACGCGTTTGGCTATGCGGCATAGGCCTCTCGCCTTTGGACCCCCGCGGAGAGCGGCAGCGTAGGAATTTGCGCAGATGATGAACGGTGCGGAGGTGGGAAGGAGAAAGGGTAGGGTTAAGAAAAGTGGTGTAAGGGAAGGATGCCTAAAGAAAGAAATGGTCCTTATTTATGAGGGAATCGAGACCGTGAAGATCCCTTACTCTTACAGCTAGGTCTCGGAGAGTAAAAACGCCGCATACATATTCATTAAAGGAGAAATAAAAGGGTCACAATTGCTCCGATAAAAACCTTCGTCCATATCGGGGTGTAAGGTCTTACTCCCGTCGACGAAAAAAAAAACTTGGGATTTACGAATAGAGCGTGTACTGTGAAGAAGTTGGCCTTCGAAACTGAGAGTAGTCCGGAAGGGGATTAAAGGAGGTTGCCTATAAAGCACAATTAACAAATCAACGCGGTTTGTTTGCAAATAAAATTCTTTTAGTAACTTACTTATTTTTTATTATACAATTACGCCGAGGAGAGATGGTGTGTCAGGTGGCGATGTTAAATTATACAACATTCAACGACTCAAACGATATTAAAAAGTATTTTCAATTGAATTAGCTGTCACTGTTTGGAACTCTATAATGGTGAGGAGGAAAGTATAACTTCGTCTTAGTTCCACAAAATATTTTGTGGAACAATACTTGGGTCAAACGAGTTACGTTTGATACGAAATATAATTTACATTACCAAGCTACATCCACTAAATGCAAATGAGATTTACCTTTAGATACAGGTTTGCTTCTCCAGTGTCCAAGGTAGCATTAGCAATTTGAACCCTTATATTTAATAAAAAGGATTGGACCTAATACTTAGGAATATTTAATAGGATGATCATTAATAACCCTACCGCCTACCTACCCTACCCTTACCTACCGCTTTCGCCTC
This sequence comes from Ladona fulva, assembly GCA_000376725.2. Lineage (NCBI taxonomy): Eukaryota > Metazoa > Arthropoda > Insecta > Odonata > Libellulidae > Ladona > Ladona fulva. Next base: position 231,100 of record KZ308466.1, on the reverse strand, counting down.
CGCAAAATTTTTTTTAAAAGAATTTCGTGCGTTCAATGCGACCCTTACTTACCCTTTTTTAAACAAACTCGGTTACTTACCCTATTTCGTCCTACTATTAATTTATCATGACGGTTTAGAAGATGGAAAATATTCTCCTTTTGCTTATTTATCGTTGACAATAATGTTTCGAGGAAGTAATTCAATGCCGGAATATTTAAATTCCGGCAACGTGCTACTCTTCAGTGGCATGATGGCTTAAGATGCGGCCTTCTAATGAAAAGATGCTTCCACCTCACTTCTAGAACACATTATGATGCAGAATCACCGTGATTTCGTGTCTAAATCTTTTAGCGTACAATAATCCATCCATTGGGCCTCATCTGCAACGTTGCTCTTTGAATTACATATAAAAGCAGTCTACCGCAAGGAAATCCAGAAAATATCGCCATAAAACACAGGAAAGATAAGAGTAGAGACAGAGATTCCGAAGCAAGATGGGAAGAGAACAGAAAACAAATCCCCGAAAAGAGGAAACCCATATTTTGGAAATGCGAGCAGCGGAGATGAATGGGAAAAAGACTCACTTTATGTATATATGTATGGTATAGTGAATCAGATAGGGAATGCAATGCGGAAGTCATCGCAAAGGGACTCTGAAGAGATTATCCCATCGCCCTCAGGGGAGCTGAGCTTCATTCGAAGCGCAAAGCGCAAAAAATGCGTGTGTATCCGCATTGTCGGCTATGGGTCGCCCAGTCCGATCCGTCATTGTCCCAAGGAGGCCCCGAACTCATTTGGTCAGCGGAAGGGGACGAAAACCATTTTTGCATATTCAGAGGTGGACGCGGGCTTTCCATGTGTGTAAAATGCACGATACGCTTTGGGCTCCAATCGAAATTGGACGCAAGGAACGGAACGCCCGAAAAAGTTCTCGGCAGTGGGAGTTGCACGAGCTGTGCGGGTTCCCAAGGCAACTGTTTCCTAACAGCTGTCGGTTTTCGCCCGGCGATTCTCTTTTATTTGCAGGAAAGTGGGATTTTTGTTAATTCTCGAAGCGAATCGCTCTTGTAATTCAAATATCACCCGACCTGTTGTATTGTGTAATGATATGAACCATGAAGTTTCTGCTGAATGATAAAAGTTAAGTAGAAATTTGTACCTTTTCCTGTCGAGAGGGTCACAGGAAGATGGCAATTTCCCTACATCTCTAGAAATTCTACATTGGAATATTCAGCAATTTTACTCGTAAAAAGTACCTTAATCAAGTTTAAAGAACTTTGTAATTCACATGATTTTATTATAAATCAGAATTCTACATCTGCTATGAACTTCTTTTCTACTACCTTACTAAGTATATCCAGATCATTATTTCAAGGAATGGTATAGTTGCTACGAACCACTACATTCAACGTCATTCTTCATTCGATGGATTTTCTTCCATTCACATAGGCCTTGAAAACTAACCTAACATCTTAACGGAAAGGACTTGGAACATATAGATGTGCAACTTAAAACCCAAAGAAAAGCAAATCAAAAAGCAAGAGAAAAATAGCGAAATGACTGGGACTTGAACCCAGATCTCCTATTATCCGGACATGTATTCTAACCACTAAACTATCATACCGCGTTTCTTTCACATGTTTAAGGTAATTTTTTTATGAGCGAGAAATAACTAAAATATTCAATATTTTATTTTATTTACTACATCCTGTTCAAGAAATTGTAATGCATATAGATACAATATTTTTGTTGACCTTATACACTCGTCTCGATATCAGTAGATTACCCTTCAATAGCGTAGAGAATATTTTTTATTTAGTTTTTAATTATTTAAAAAATAGAAATGCATTTAATGCAACAAAAATTGCTATTCGTGACTTAATTGAAAAGAAATGCCTGAATAAGTGACTGTGAGAAAATCATACAAAAGTTGTTTAAATTTTCAGTACACTTCTTTTATGCTATTATATTTCATACTTTATTTTCCGTAAATGATGCATATTAATTCACTTTGCTGCACTAAAATATTTCTCTATTTTATTTATAAAATAGAAGAAAGTAATGATAATGTCAATGTAATACAAAACTCAAAGGTTTATACGTGAACGTAAAACGCAATTAAGATGTGTTAAGATAATCTATCAGTACAGCAAAATTTTGAGTTTCTAATCAACTCAAGAGCAGCCAATAATCTGTGCTCAAGTGTGTTACAGTCCCAGTAATACACATACTACAAAGCAATGATGGCTACCACTTTCAACTTTGGAGGTTTTCGTGATTGAGTAAATAATTGCTACTATCGTTTATTTGCCGCGAACTTATAGATACAGAAACAATGGTTAAAATCGACTATTAGCTCAGCGACCTATACGGAGCAATATTAAAAGCATGAGCAGGTATGTCGATGTTTGCTATAGGGTCATCAAGGGCATAGGATCTTTTCCAAACGATCGAAGCTTAGCGACTTTCTTTACTCGCTTTCAGGTCGCAATTAAATTCCATGTTTCGCAAAAACAGATATTGGAACATCCAACTATACTTCGTAAAATGAACTTAACTATATGATATTTTAAAAGAATTCTTTCTATTTTACTATCAATTGATTATATAAATAGGGAAGACGAACAAAATAGCTAATTAATCGACAGTTATGCAATAAAAGGGGGAAAGGAAGGCTGTGACTCGAAAGCCTGAGATTCCGCACACGAAAAGAGTTACGTTTTTGAGAAGGAGATACTGATAAGGTTTGTTGATGAATACTTTAGTTTCTACGCAACATAATTACATAAAGATTGAGCCGAATTTCGAAAGTCTTAGCACCATCTGATAGGAAAATACAAAAAAAATAATGACAAAAACATTACATAGTTATTTTATTTTATTTATTACGGAATTCTACATTGTTAAGGATTCATCCAACAACTATTCTTTACAGTTAATCCTATAACTTCACTCACGCTTCTTGTATCCTCTATAAACCAACAGGGGGGGGGCGAAAAACCATGCATCCGTGCTAAACATCACAATATGATTACCCTCGACAACATCCTTCTTCATGCACATTTTCCTTTGTCTATGAATACAGAAGAGCCTCATCGAATTTCCTGTCGTTTGGGTGACCGCAACGTCACATGTATTACCACCCACAGAGGAATTCCGGAGACAGACCAGCAGTATCCCCCGGCCAAAGGGTTCTTACAATCTCGACACCGTCATTTAAAAATCTCCCCCTACGCGGCACCCACTTCTCCCCTTGCCTCATCCCAACCAAATTCCCACCCCAGCATCCATTCCCACTCTGGACCACTTCCCAGGCGCTTGTGACTGATGCCTTTACGACCCCAACCGCAGCGACTCGTTAATTGAGAAGCCTAGCAGTCACTTGTCTTGGTGCCGACCCTATTCCTCCCCCTTGGCGAAAAAGGGGGTGGAAATGCGGGTGGATTCGGACGAAAGTCTCTGGAGTAAAGGAAGAGATGTTCTCTTGAGATAGGCTTTGACTTTACAACCGCGGAGTTAGCCTCCCCTCCCTGCCAGGGCAAATGAGAGGCCGCAAGGGTCATTGAGCAACAGAGCCATCATACGGAGACGACGGAAACTCGCGACGATTCCTTTCATTTGATGCGATACTGGTGATCGTTTTCGTGGGATAAGGAGGAAAACAACGCAGGGTGCGCGTTCCTGAGAAGGATTCGAAGTGCGCGCTGCTCCGTATTGCAATAGGTTCGCTCCGATGTTAAATTTTAGAGTTGCTCCGATTGCAACTTCCGAAGTGCTGAGGAAAAATACGGAAAGTGCACGGAAATTAAGAAAATTCTTTATTTATAACGATATTCGAGAAATAAATAGCAATAATAATTCTTGAATTAACAGAATATTTCCCACCTAAGATGAAACTACGATAAGATTACGCATACGCCATTAAACAAACTTTTTGTTGATTTTTTTACTTATGAAGTGATTGAAACAGATCGGTACAATATGTTAAGGGAACTAGGAACATTCGACACCTGACGAGATTTGCCTCTCGATTGTTTCCCTATGTATACTACACGCTAAAAAAAATCTTATATAGTTTCTGGGTACAAAAAGGATGCCACCTTTCTAACACAGTAACGAAACGGAAAAATTTTATGCACTTTTGAATGTAAACAACATTAAATTTTTCCCAATTCGATATTTCGAAAATTTGAGTTCATAGTTAAAATAAATTAATCCAGATTTAGGATTTATGCGTTTTTTTACAGCTTTCCTTGAAATGAGAAATTAGTGATGTAAATTACAAAAGGTTCTAAGAATTTCGGGATTCCAGTTTATAATGGCTTAATATTACATACAAACTTCAATATTAACTTCAGATGATACATTATAATCTATTGACCTGAGACCTCCAATTTCTCTTCCAAAAACTGTTAAAACTATAAAAAATACAATTTAATCCTCAAAGTACAGATATTAATATACCAACGATAATATTCATTCTGATAATACTACAATTTCTAACTTTTGCTAAAATAATGTTCGGATATCAAATTCAAGCTTATAGAAGAGTAAAACAAACATAGAATCGATAAAATTATTTTCTATGGTAAGGAATTGTCCTATATTTAAACACACGTCTATATTAAACCGCAAATGACTTTCTGGATAGGGGTATAAATCTCTCGCCATGGCTCCCAACAAAGATTTCTCTGTTCTAACTTAAATAAAAGAGTATTTCATCATCTCTCATTTGGCGCAATAAATATCATCTGTATTATATTATGTTTTTTATGTCGGGATAATAAAATGAAGGCTATTAAACGAGAAGACCACCGATATTGCTAGATAAATGGGAAAATAACATCTTCATTGTTTCTCTCCGTATCTTGTATAAATGGACCAGCAATCTGAGGGTTGCTTGTTGCCTGTTGATTATTATATGGTGCAATAAAAAGAGTCATCTTGGCTCTATCCGGTGTTCGCTAACGATGTGGGTAATAGAGATGGGGATGAGTAAGGGTAGGGGAGAAGAAGGGCAAGATCCAGGAGTGATGGTAGGTCTAGAATGATATTAAGCTTAATTAGTACAATTTTTTATTTAACTGGATGGAGTCATCAAAATAAAAGAACGGCGAAACGTTAATGTCAGGAATAAATCGTTATCGCAGCTACCGGAGTTCTCAGAATCCTCGATGGATTCGACAAAGTAAAAAACCTTTCCAGTCACTAAGTATAGGCAATAAGTTCCAAATTTTTCACTGGGATATTAAATGAGAATAATGATATGAAAATAAAGTATAAAGTTTTTTACAGCGTGAAATTTTCTTACCTTTTACTTATTGATTATCATTATTATAAATAATATAATTACCACGTGACATTATGTAGCATTTTTACTACAATTAAATCAAAATATATTTCGTTGCCATTTAACGGAAAACTTTTTAAGGCTACTTCGAACGGAAAATAAGAAAAAGGTTTTTTTTTAATTTAAGAATAAAGAAAAATTCATTTGAATAATTTGAGCGTTAAAAAATACTACTTGTAATGAAGCCAACATTCTCCAGGAAAATATCAATATTTAAATCATTTGCCATACATCTAAAGAGATGAAGCATCAAAATATACTACTGATAATGTATTTAGAGGTATATTTTAAATGAAATTCTATATATGCTTCCTATTCATTGAAAATAAATTAATGGAATTTTTCAGGAATCCCAATATGTGCGATAGCTAAAAAATCAGTGATAAAGCCTTATGCTTAAAAAATTAAATACAATTAATGCTTGATTTACAAATCATGCAAATTACGCACGATTCAGCTTTAAAATAAGTAAAACTTTTATAAAAATATGTGGACATATATCTATTTTTAAAATT
>KZ308466.1:187091-217330 GCA_000376725.2 Ladona fulva | reverse complement strand
GTAAGGAATAGAGGCCGAATTTTCCTCCAGTTAGTTTTTACCTTCTCGTAAATTCACGTAGGAAAATTGAATTATAATATAAAGAATGAATTATTCTATAGAGCTCCTTTAGGTCGTAACTTATCAACGGTGACAGGCGACTCTTTCAGATAACCATTACTCAGTCTATTTTACGATTATATTTTCACGTAACAAAACACAAAATGGCAACTTTCAAAGTTCGAATAGTATTAAAATAAATAATCGTTAAAAAAATAATCCAGACGATATTGAATCAATTGCTGAGGCATATACGTTTTTGCTTGTTTAGAATGTTGAACGTTATTTTAGCGTGAGAAAAAAGTCTGCAAGAGAAATGAACGTAAATTTCCACTCTGTCAACATCGAATGTTTCCACTACTTTAAAATACATCATAGAATCAAAATCCTTGCATATTTTTATATCATAACTCGTTAGCTTTTGGATTAAAATTCCTCTTTAGCTTTGTCCTGATATTCTTTCCTTTCCTTTCTTCCCATTTTCATCCTACCCCTCATTTCTACGCCACAGCCTCTAATTCACTTCCTCCCCTTTGCCTGAGACGTTTCTCACTCCTCCTCCTCTTTTGGCGTGTAGCAGAAAACCCTTACCGAAGGACATCTTCCTCTGCTTCATAAAACGGCCATGTTAAACAGGATGAGGTCATGCAGCGTCATTATTTTACCTTCTCGCCCGAGGACTTTCGAAGGAAAAGGGGAAGGAAATGAAGCAAAAGAAAACTTAACAGCGTAATGTACAAGGGATGATTCTTTTAACTATTGAGCCGGGGCATAAATCGAGCCAGGTGTTTGTTTTTAGCAACTGCTCTGAACTTTATGGGAAGTTAACAAATCGCTATCTAGAGAGAGATTTAAGTGCGGCAAATTTTTTATCGGTATTTATCAAGATGAACTGACATACGGCTTAGCTATTCCAAGAATTTCAAATACCTCTTACTTAATTGTGAGATTCGTGTTACGAAAGAGATATTTGCCTGAAAATACCTGTCTTACGACTGGATACACACACGATTGAGAAATAAGATCAATTCAAAACTTTCAATGAAGCGATGAATTCATTCCAATAAGAGCTACTTCAGGCCTTAGTGAAAGGCCTTCATTCTGATTTCCGAAGTTTAGAAAAACCCACTGGATCACGCAATTTTCTCATTGATTTAGATTCCTGACGTGATTTTAAGCCTACAGAACATTTCTTATCCATTAACTTTCCCACTACGAAGATTTGTTATTAATGCAAATAGATATGTTTTAAATGCATCCAAGATCTTATACTTGGAATTTCTTCCTATTTAAGTAGTTTCACTTAACTTGATCACTTTCAAAATGAAATATTTGTAATGTATGGAGTCCAGAGATACTTGGTGGAAAATCTATATAATTTACAAAGAAATATATACTATCCACAAATAATTTTTCCTTTGTGAATGAAATATTTCGTAAAGTTGATTCCTTTAACTCTTGCTTTTGAGCTGAGCTTTTGTTTGGTAACGACTTAACTCAGTACCGGCATCTTAAGAAATGCTACAATAATAAGTACGGATTTAAAGGCAGATATTTCGTTTCTAGAATCCAGATTTCGCTTGGTTCAAGAAATTTAAAATGTGGAAATTCGGTACTTAAATGAAACAAAATACGAAACAGTGATGTATAGATAGACTGCGTATGAGCGACTACACGCGCAAAATAGCATTATTAAGGAGTCAGTCGCCGGTTTCCTGTAGGTTAATAAAATAAATAAAGCATAATAAAACAGCGTTCCAAAAATTCTCTTTTTTTGAACAGACTTTCCGAACACTTACACAGTTCGCTAGAGTTAATGGGCTCTTTTCCTTCGATAGGTGAACCATGGAGCATCAAAATTTATTTTCTAATGACTGATCGAGTGCCTTTTAACATATTGTACGCGTACTGTTCGATATTTTTGTGTATTTGTGTATTTTAACGCACAAACACAGAGTATAAAGATAGTACCCTACCATTCGCCATACGGCGGCTGTTAGTATATTGAGAGTAGGTGAGAGAGTTTACAGGGCTATGTAGGTACCTTTTTAAAAAATAACCAAATAATGTTATTAACAAGAATAATAAGTTTCAACCGTCGTTACGCTGTATGACCAACTACGTTACTTATATCATAGGAAATACATTCAATTTTAATTCATAAATGATACATGGTATCAATAAAACTGTAATTGCTAAAACGGCAAACGTCTATATTTAAGTTCTATCTCCAGCAATGGAAGCAGCCTGCAATAGTTAACGGGCATACCAACGATTTAAAAAATAAAAATATGCCTTAGACGCTATTTAATTCAGTACAAAAAAAACTTTCGTACCATTCTAGTTACAAATTATGTGAGGTGAGTAACCCATAAAATGACGTCCTTTACATCAGCGTAAATTTTAGCAAAATCTATTTTTCAGATTGAGTTTTCTTATCGCTTTAAGTATAACCATGGATAAATATCTTTGAGGATTAATTTATTTCCATCCTCAATATGAAATGAGTAGTTAATGTGAAAAGAACGTGCCTTATTTTTTGCTCTCGAATTTTAGATGAAAGTTGATCAACCTACAGTCAAAAAAGTTTTCTCATAACCTCCTCCGTGTAATAAGAAATTTTCCTTTATGTTATTTAAGTTCTAAAAAATAAATCGGAATACATTATTCGTTACAATATATCCTCTACCTTCATTAAAATGCTTGCAGTTTAGGACATTGAATTAAACGATACCTTCGATTCGAACTCTATTCCCAACTTCGTGCAAATGAAGCGGACTTCTTCCACTTTGTATTTATGTGAATTTTTACCTTTAACAGTTACCTTTCTAACAAATTAATCATAAATAAACTGAAAAATGACGATGAAGATCACAAATTTTACATCCAGAGCTGGATTTTCAGTTAGGAGTGTCTGACGGTCGTCTACTTGAATCGACTACGAGCGACTGCCAGGTCGGGTGTATACGGGTCATTCCTCGCCAAATCTAACAAGAAAACACATGACATTCTCGGATCTTCTTTAAACACGGTCTTAACATGAGTAAGGACCATAGAAGCTAATTTTGCTAATTTCAATGGAATGTATCGTAGAGGTGAAAAAACTTGCCTATATACAAAAATATTATAATGGTTCCAACTTCTTAAGATTTCTGTCTTAAAGAGATTTCAGCTTACGTATGTTTTACTGTAAATGCTCCGTGGTTGAATTTTTCGAAAGGAAGCGATTGCGTCAGGATTTCCGAATTAAAGATACTTGATAAAGCAAAATAAAATAGTTTGCTCAGTTAGAGGACACATCTCCGAAACCGTGGCCGGACAACTGAGCGCGCGACAACTGAGCGCGTGACAACTGAGCGCGTGACAACTGAGCGCGTGACAACTGAGCGCGTGACAACTGAGCGCCTGCGACAACTGAGCNAAATAATAAAAATTTAATAAATGTAATATTTAATTTTCAACATAATTGAAGATGCGAGAAAAATATCGTTATTGGATTTCGTGACTTTCGTATATCAAATGGGTAATTTAAGATGAGTTACTTTATTAAAAACTTAACAATACTACATTACAATCGAAATTCTAATGAACACCAAATTGTCTACGGCTAATTTACCATTCCATACATTTGAAAACGTTGAATTAATCACTCACGATTCAATTTGCAGTATTGATTCGATTTTGTTTATTTCGATAATCACTCGATCGCTTCATTCAAAGATTTTAGTCATTCGACCCTTTTGAACCGATCTTTTGAACTATTCTTTTGAACCAAATATCTCGCATTTCGCCACCTCTTTTCCTCTGCGTGACACACCCCAGCAGAAAAACTACTCATCAATTTTAACGATCGAAAAAAGAGCCGTACAGTTTTGCTTTTCAACATTCAATTTCTCCTCCGGTTCCGTGACGCGCATCTCTTTAACAACTTTCCACACCAACCGATCTCCATTTGATTTATGGGCGATAAAACATAAAAAAAAGCTTTTTAAAAAATTGTAACCGCGGAATAAATCAGCTTCCAGACCCAAGCATCTCGTTAGCGCCTGGTGCAATTATCTGTCCTATATTGAGTTACATCCTTCGCCCTCCATGAACGAGTTTCGGGTGTTACGACCTATTCGCCAATCGGGCTACTCTTCGATACGCCTTATCTTGGAACTATAGAGATTGCTTTGGTAAGCGACGAAAGGACCAAAGGCGGCAGGGAAAGTGGAAAGGGGAGAGTGGGTGGAGTGTGAAAAAAGATGCATGGACCAAAAATATCGGTTAAGGAGAGGTGCGCTGTTTTCCAGACATAAACCTAAGAGTCCACATACCGAGAGCGTCAGATGGGTGACCCGAGTCGACCTCTTCCTCGATGTCTGGGTGGGTCGAGGGCAACTACGAAAGGTGTGAGGGGATCCAACTGGTCTCCGGAAGACATCTCTACATCGTGTTAAATGTATCATCAATTTTCTCATCCTCTGACGTCTTTCTTGTAACCCATGATCATATAGGATTCATACCGTCACGATATAGCCCTTCTCATAACAAAAAGACTATGATTAATACGTGTTAAGTAAACCTGAAACAATCATTGCATCGTATTTGCCTTACCTGAACAGATTCCGCACCAATGAATTCCAAAATTATATTGATATTCCATCGCACCAAAATATATTCTTTCCGTAATAATTTTATATATCTTTTAGCCCTCGAAGAAATACGACACTGTTCTATTATGCCCACAAACTGCTAAAATCAGTTGTATTACATGGTTATTTTAGAATGATTGGTTTACCAATATCGTTTTATCATTAATCGAGTATTTTTGACAATCTGAAATCATATAACCACCAAACTGACGAACTAAATCCAACCATGAAACAGTCTGAAGTTACTAAATTGAAACTCCTTAAAACGAAAATTTTATATTTTTTGAAAGGTATATTTTTTAAAAGTAATTATTGCTATAATTATGACCATAGTTAGCCATAGTTTATAAAGTAAGCCTTGAAAAAAGAATAACAATCTCTGTATTAATAAACGTGTAACTTAACAGACATTTGAAATATTTCATACCTAATGACCATTCGCCAATTTCGTTTTTTCTGCAGTTTATTTCTTTTCCAACAAATACTAACGTACAAGAAAGAGGTGATTACAGTTAAGAAGATAATGAATTGATACATCTTATTTATACCGTAAATCAGTATAATTTGAAATCACGTAAAATGTGATAAAATTTGATTGCATTATTTGATAAATTTGTCAAAGTTTGTCACTAATAAACGAGGCAGCCTTGACGACCAATTTTTTCACAAAACTAAAACACCACATCAACTAAATGAATTACTTTCAAAATAAAATCCTTCGCAATCGTCGGTAATCTTGATCATTTTTAGCTTAACAGCAAGAGTTAGAGCATTATTTGGCTATGCCAATAGATATATTGGCTTATTTGTGAGTTGCACTCACTTTCACTCATTTTCATCTTAGCAATTGCTGTTGTGAAAAATATGAAGTTATTTTCGTACGTATTTGATACTCGCTCCCGATGAGGGCTGATATGAAAGTTGTACTCTATATCAGCTTTCTCCAGTGTGGGGAAAGAGTTAGACGAAAACTATTCATTACAACATTAGCTTACAGCGAAAATTTTCTTNTGTAAAAGAAACAACCTCTGCATATAACTAAAACGTGCTTTACGTTCATCTCTTATGGAAACGTATTATCGGCTCCTGGGTTCCAACCCAGGCTTTTACAGAGATGAGAATAGTTTTCCTGGGGGTTTCAGCATCGTAGAAACACAATGGAATTTGTTTCAGATCTCTAAGGCAAGCCGTTTATGAGATAAATAGGGGAACGGACAGACGAACAGACATTTGCTTTATATATATATATGATGCGCATTCCAGTGGATGTACGTTCTGTCTTAACAGAGTGACTCGAGTTTTAGGATTACATGTTATGTCTAGCAGAATTATCTAACAAAGCTTTCTAAAAACAGACCATAATTGTTAAATCTTGTAAACTACGCTATTGTTTAATTTATCATAGAGATAGACTTCGCTCTTGAAACAGGAAGACTTATAGGAACAACGCAGGAAAGACTGATGTGATAAAGAGTATAATAATAATAATAAAACGACTTTATTTCAGGGCGAGATTGAGACTAGTAAGTCTCTTCTTACATGTGTGTGACATAAAAATTTGAAGAAATAGGAAGATAGGATGGACTGAGATAAGCTAATCTAGGTATGAGTAGGGAAGGATACAGCGGAAAGAGGAGTTAAAGTTAGAAATTTGAATGAGAAAGAGTAGAAACATTGAGAAGAGCAAGAAAGCGTGAGGGAAATTGACATATTTAAAATGGCTATATCTCTTTTGCATATTCTAACTATACTAAAATAATCAAGACTATTACTTATGTAATTTTCAAATTTTTTCAGTATTCGATAATCAAAGGTTTTCATGAAGATATAAAAAAATCAAAGAAGGAAACCTTTTCTCATCCACCTACAACAAGATTTACACCTATCAATAGATAGCTGAACGAATCTCATACGGTTTTTTGTTCTTTTGCCTTTAATAACTGCACATGTATATTTTTGTTTCCAACGTGCTATTAGAAATTCCATCATTTGAACTTAAGAAAATACACCGTTTTAAGTAAAATACGAAAGTTTGAAACCTCAATTCAGTATTGAAAATGAGAATGATATTAATGACGTATCCTAGGTCATGAAATAAAAGAAGGCTCCTATTGTGATTTCCTGAATATAGTTTCTCGTATTTAATCACCTCTTTTATCATGGGAAGCATTTTCGGTTCCGAGTGAGTCGATTTAAATACTTTAGATAGAGTCATTTTCACCCTTGATAAATCGTGTCACTTTCTTGTCTGTGAACTGTGTTTGGCGTTTTATTTACAATATATGAGCTTTATTTATATAAAACCTCATTGAATGAAAGAGGAATTTAAGCCCAAATTTAATAATGCGAAATATTTGTTGATATTTCTCTGAGATACAGAAATTTTGCATGTAATTTTTATAGTAACAGGCTTTTCCCTAGGGGGTGCCACACTTTCATAAATATTGAATACCCCTTTACACTATTATTGAAGTACTGGAACAATGACTATGACTCCCAACGCTCAAGTTTTGAGACATCTGTTAATGAACTCTCAAGTCCTATTTTCAGACAACTTATAATATATTAAGTAAAAAATACAATACTTACGTGCATGAATCTTATAAAATTGAACTAAAGGTTATTTCTGTTAGATGACAGGGTTGAGTAAGTTAACAAGAACGGAATAAATGGCACTGAATAAGGAATATTAAGGCACATGAGCCTACCGAAAGTTAGAACACTCATATATGTAAAGGTTGTTTCACTAAGCTGCTCGCGAGCAGAGTTCTTGTAAGAAGAATTCTCAATGTGTGACAGAGAAGTACAGAATCGAATATTGTTAAAAACGAAGAGGGAAGGAGGGGCATTCACTCTGGAATCACGAACCAAGCCGAAAAGCTCGATGAGCTTTCATTACTTCCTGCATTAACATTTTCCAAGTGACCCTTCACGTCGCCCTCCGATAGGAAGGACCTAATTTTTCTAAATAGAGGATTGCTAATAACGCCGTCATAATGACGGACACTGACCTTCGTCTGCGTTTTTGCTGCCATAAGATCTCGTTAATGGGGTCAATTGCTGCCTTAACGAATTATCTTAATCGATTCATTCCTTCGCAAACATGCAAAACAACCGACGCATTCATGCCTTAAATCAGCTTTTGCTTATCCTTCATCCAATTACAGGCGATTAAAATGCATGCAACGCCTGGAGACTGATCACGTTCGGTTATCGGACTGCTGTCACATCAAGTTTTTTAATACGAAAGGATGAACTCTAATTTTTAAATAGATAAATAAAAGAATAATTTGTTAGCTGTCGCTTTGATGTATGAGTTAGTTCAAACTGCTATAGTATAATTTTAAGGGCAAACAGTTTGAATGCTTGGTTGCCAACTTCTTAGAATGGCTATGTAAATAACAAGCTCCACAAAGTATAAGATTCAATGTGTAATGGAAGTAAATTACGTTTTTGACGCAATATATATTCTGTACAGCGACAAAAAAACGTCCTTAAATCACCATGTCGACATCATTAAATAGAAAGAAAATACCATTGAATTCTATCAAGTAAGAATTTACGAATTGTAAATTTTCTAACATTATTACACGAAATATAATAAAATGGTCGCTGTTACTGACAAGGCCGCAAATAGTAGGTGAGGCAACTATTTAACATCCCAACTGAAACTGAAACTCAATCATTTCAACTTTAAATGATCGTCTCCTTCCTCTACTTCTCTCCAGTTGATAAGTAACTTAAGAGATTAAATTAGTAATCTTGCAAAAGATTACTAATTTAATCTCTTAAGCAAAGAGACGCTTGGTAACATTATTAACGCTTATTTGGGTTAAAGATGTATTCCATTATCAAAATAACTTTAAATTATGAAACCGATTCATTCATGCTTTTTTTAATTATTAGACAAATTTATTCCCATAGTGTTATTCCTCATTTAGGGAAATTTACAAAATATTCAGATATTCTGTACATAAATTACTTATTCTAAAATTCGTTACGAAAAAATAATAATTAGATTTTGTAACTTTAGAAAATAGCGGAAGTCAACCCTTGAATCGATATTATTTTAATTTTACGTAATAATACTAAAGGTTTAGTATACCAGTATCTGCTAAATTTGAGATTTAGTAAATAGTTTCCGTTAGATAACAACAAATCTTAGATAGCAACTTTTTACCGAGCTATAGTTAAAGTTACAGAAATAAAGTAGCAGAATCCATCAATTTAGAGAGCTCTGCCGATAAAGTTTTTTACGTAATTAAAGCGCGATTAACGATATCATCATCGCGGACCACCAAGTCGTACTCCACCAGCTACGCATTTGGACTCAATAAATCGGCAATAAAACCTGTTTTCAACTGCCGAATTATCGTCCCTCTCTTAATGGCGTCCGGCCTAATAGAAAATTTAACTTCGCCGGAAATAAACATAAATTTGAAATAAGCTGGATTTTAATGGTCCCTTTTATTTTGCTATGAGATCATTGTGCCCATTCGAAGAAGGAAGATGTTATAATAAAAAAGCTTATCGGACGAAAGCGGTCGAATTTGTAAATCGCGCGATCACAAATGGATTCGAGACTAACGTCGTTTGAAAAAATATATGACGCAGATCGAGCAATAAATTAAAAAAAGAGATCGAGAAAATGCTCCATTTACCGCGGATCGAAGTGCCACAAGCGTAGCTAAAAGTCAGCCGGTGCGTTTGTGCCTTCAGTGACCTATCAAAGTCGATATAAACTTTTTACTCAAGTTTACTATAGGGGTAAGGTCTGATGAATTTTTTGCAAGAAGAAAAAATGTATTTATCATATTTCTCTCCGCTAAGATTTACACCATACATATTATTAAGGATTTCACTCGTATAGACGGCCGAATCACGGTGATTAAATAGCAAAGGTGGGTTACAAGGGTCTACAGAGCGACATGAACATATGCAAGCGAGAAATATGAAAATAAATAAATAGGCGCATTACATTATAAATGACACAAGCAATATACAAAAGGAATAAAGGCCTCGGGAAATATTTGTTTCGCTTGGGAGTACAAGAGTTGTAGTCACTATCAGTAATTTCCAAAGTTTTATTTATATTTGAATAAATAAGGATTTGGATGCCGTTAACCAGTTTACAAAACTCACATTTCATAGCAAATGGTTCAAGAAACTACCTGTCGGCAGATTCATGAGGCTTCGTTAGTCGAAAGTTCGAAAGAATATTATATATCGTGAGTGAAAACAAATCGACTCCGGATGGGAAGAAATAAATTAAATAGCAATGAATTATTTCTTACTAATATGCGATTATAAATATAATTATATCTTAAGAACTTCTAATGAAAATTATAGAAAATGGCACAAAGAAAGATCCTTTATAAAGTGATAATCTGAGAATTGGATAAAAGAATTGTATTTTAATATTAAATAAGCTCTAGAGAAACATGAGTAAGCAGCGCATCAAAATTATGTTGTAAAACATCCCTCTAAATCCACCATGCATTGAAATTTTTCTTCTAATGTATTCTGTATGTAAGGGATCGAACGTTGCCCCACTGACAATGAGACACAATGCGAGAAAAGAACCCTTAAATCGTTAATTTTCTACAGAATAAAGTCACTAACTCCGAATAAAACTGGTTAGGAAGAGCTAGGAGTTAATCATTCGCATATTTTTGCTCCTGCATAATTTCGAACATATATGAATTTCTCCGAGTTGATTATTCGACGTTTGTGGGTACAACACTTTAAATATGGTTCCTTAAATTTGCTACAACATCTGCATCTATAAAAACATCCTAAAAGCCGTCTTTCGGAGCGTGGCAGGGGGTGCAAACACCAACCGTTCGAGTTACCTCTTTAGCTTATTGTTGCTGCATATCGTTCAGGGAAAGGATGAGTCTCTAAACGACTTGTCCTCGCATCTATTTCTCTTATTTTACGTTCATTGTCCGATCAGTTGAAGTAGATTAGTTGCATTACCGCAGATTTTTCGGATATGAAATATTATACGATTTTAAATACTTGTCATGCAGCATTTCAAGAAAAATATACCGATCTATAATTGAAATAAATGTTTGGGAATAATAATTCAGAGTAGAATTCTTATTTCGTATTAAAACGAAAAAGAATAAAGCTATTTTGAGAGCATCGAGCAAAGTTCCCTTAGATGTTTCCTATATTTAGGTGTAGATAAATTCCATTCGGATGGATCCACAATTTGACAATGATTCAGTGCTATGTTCGTCAAAAGAATAGTAACTGCTAATTTGTAATTTTCGTTCATTAAAAAATCACGACAGAATTCCGCCGCATATAGAACGATGCTTGGTGATATTTTACTTAAAAGGAATAAATGAAAATGGTACGTGAAGACTACTATTAGTAGTAGTAAATTACTACTTTCAGTAGTAAATTCTCAAAATGCATGGTATGTTATCGATAAATTGGTTGAACGGCAAATTGGTGGGCCGGCAACTCAGACGTCCAACTATCAATAAACTATTGCATCAAATATATATATCAATCCCTCCTGCCATCAAAGCGATTGTTTGTACTATTAATTTAACAATGAAAATATAGGGTACAAAAAGAATAGTTAAATGAATATTTATGAAAACACGATAACGAAAGATGAAACTCCCAAAATCATACCAATACGAATGAATGTTTAAAGGAACCCTACATAAAAAAGCCTACACTATTACTAAATTAACATTTTTATCGGCTCTCACTTCATCAAAATAGAGCAAATCTGTCCAGCGTAAGAAGTTTTTTCTTACTGCGATGTACTAGGAAAAGAGGAAGTGGAACGACTAAACACAGCATCTCGTTCCAACGTCAGAGACTGGTCATTGCGGTGACCCTTGAAGAGTTGTCTATTATCAATAAATCTATATTTGAGTATGAATAAGAAGATTTCGATTCTGTGCATCCTTAAAATGAGCCTTTACATGAATTTCTTGAAAAGCACCGATAGAAATTATACTTCAATATTTCACATACACATTTCGTACCATGTTTCAGTTTAAGTCATACAAAACTTTCCTAGAGAGAACATTGAAAGGAACTTTCAGGAAAGCGGAAAACAAACACTAAAGATGTTAGGTAATATGTTAGTATTATCTAAAGATGTTTGATAACAAAAAGGGCAGGATAAGGGAACGGAAGAAGGGATTCCCGCTAGCAGGGAACTTTGGGACACATGAACCAACCGATAGGTAGAAGAACAAGAACCATTTTCAGTGAAATATGAGTTTTATTAAACTTTTTAACGGCATCCAAATCCTTATTTGGCCAACTAGAACCCACACTGGTATAATATATTTCTGATAATCTCTATATTATACAGGCGGCTCATCTCGCTATAGCAGAGTGACCGTCTAAAAAGGGATTGACAAAGACCAAAAACATGCCTCTTATCCCACCGGAATTCGAACCAACGAGAGTCAAGACACGCCACCTAGTCTGATACTGAGGCCAAGAGAAGAACTGTCGCATTCCGACACATTTGTCTCTCTCCATACTCAGTCAGCGTGACGAATTCTCAACAGGAGGCTGTTTTAACCGTAAACATGTAGTATGACTAAGACTCTAAGGAGGTTCCTCCTGAATTTTCAAGAGATTTTCATAAATGAGCCTCTTCTATCATATTACAGCGAGTGGAAGGATATTCCTGACTCATCGGGTAATCTCTTTCCTTTTCTGGTACCACCTTAAAATTCCGAACATTGTTTTCCGAGAACAGAAATAAAATGTAGAGGTTTTTCCTCGAATCCGAGGATATGAGATCTCTCTGTGATGGACACTGTTTAACTAGTCTGATATAGCACGAGCCACCATATATTCCACTACAGCGTGTTCAAAATTTAACAAACCGTAGGAAACTAATAGCAACTCAACGCGATTTCTCTTTTAAAGTTTAATTGGAAAACGATATTTGAGAGACACAAAACGGAGTATTCATACTTATAAAACAAAATCCCGTTCAAGTGCGATTATACTTCAACTAACGAGTCATCTCGTTTATGAACTTTTCGAATAACTAAGAATGTTCACTGTTCTTTCGTACTCGGGTAAAGAAAGTTTTGGTATATGCGCTTGCATGTGCACGAATACAAAATATCATAAATTACTAAAATATATTGGATTCAATGTCTCCTTAATACAACATAAAAATTAATTTCACAAGTAAATCGGAACAAAGATGAGGGATAGGTATTTAACTTAACACGGATATTCGTGCGGCTGGAAATCGATTGATAAAATATAAAGTTGATAAGCTTAGAATTCAGCGGAACTGCAGAACGATTCGTATATGTTCACACATGTGCTACCATTCGATAGGTGGGTGCATGCTCCGTACTCAATTCCCTTCCTTTTCTTGGTAACTCACCCCGTCCCACGTTATCATCAAACATCGTTTGCCTTTGTTCTCCCTCTCTCTTTTCCCTTGAATTCTACCATCACTTCAATTCTACCGAACAATTCAAAATGTCGTAATACACATTGAATTCATTGACGTTTTATAGCGTGCAATGATTGTGTGAGTTTGAGAGGAACAATGAGTAAGAACTCGATATCGAGTTCTCACCTAAATTCTAAACCACACGAATACGATTGCCTGCGTAATCAGCTGAATAACGAGAAATTTAATAACTAAATACGATTGATTTATTTATTATGACACCAAATGTGTTATGTGTTACTATATAAAGGAAATTATAAAATTCAAATTTTAACATCTGCTCCTGTACACCATAAGAATCGTTTGTGGGAATTCCTCAATATCTTTCTGGAAACCATTTCTCCTATAATCTTAAGTTTGCCCTCGATAAGATGAGAATAACAGCAAAGAAATGTCTGTGACTTAAAAATTTCACGAGCGCTATTTCATGTGCGTTTAAGGGCTATTTCCATTTTACGATTCCCTTTATCGCCACCTCCCGTAATTCCAGCTGTTTAAGATAAGCGCTCCCAAATCCATTTCGATAAGGGGCAGGAGGCGAGTTATGAAAATTTAGGATAGTATCAACGAAGTGAAAATATTAGTTCTTTCCTAATCATTCTTTAGAGGCGCATCATTGGCGAATAGCTCGTAAAAGTGGAAAAGACGTATCGAGAGATTGCGGTTAAGAGGCGAGGCAATGGACTGATAAGGCAAGTCAGCAGGGAAAGATGATGAAGGATAGAGGTCAAAAGATCGCAGGCTATAAAGCGGCTATTAAAAGTAATCGCTCTTGTTTTAATGGCCGGATGAACTCCCCGACCTTCTCCTGGCCATGATTGTACACGTCCGACCCATGTCCGTAAATGCCCGAGAGCTCTAATTTAAAAATAATTTAAGAAAGCTGAGATTTCATGCCGTTATTATCCTGAGACCCCAACTGTTCGAGGTCGAGACGAGACTGCGTAGCTTTCACGACATATGGATAAACAGAAGCTGGGAATAAAGAGATATTTTGTAGCGAGGGTGACTTTTATGGTCTATCATTTAATTCTGATGCACTAGTGATTTTTTACGAAAGCGAAGAGAGGACGCTCAGCGTAAACATCGTTTTTGTTCGAAACCGGCTAAAATAAGCTACAGTCACTCTGGGTAAAAATAGTCGATCAATCCATTTCCGATCTTAATAAACGCAATGGTGAATTAGAGCTAAAAATACACGATGCAATTCTAAGTATCCTGCTCGTAATCTCACATTATTCATGTCTTTAAAAATTTCCTCGAGGATGATGATGAAATAAATGGTGTATATAAATTATTATCGGAGATATAAGAAAGTGTTTTCTCTTCAATTTAAGAATGCAAAATTAGGGCCAGCGAAACCGGGTATGCAAGTTGTGCACGGCACATTGGAGGAAGGAAAGAAGGGGCGGCTAAATACCTATCACTTTGGTACAAGCATTGAATGATTTGAATGAAAAAGGCATAATGATAACATTTTTTAAGTCAGATGAATGAGGTCTAGAAGTGTGTCTTAAACAGTTTATTTGGCTAAAAGTTATGATTATATACTCATAATTTGAGGTTCTAAATCTCTAGGGCAAGGCTATGGTGAAATCGTAAATAGAATTTATCACAGTTGTAAAATTATAAAATTAATTTTTATAAATTGTATAGAAATTAATAGAAGATCAAATTGATCCTCACTGTGTAATATTTGATATTAGCATTCAAATTCATTAGCTGTGTTAAATGATAGCTAAATTGGACCTAGAGTTTTAGTAACATTATCTTGGGTTACATTTCTACCTCTCTAGTATAAAGTAAACTTTATTCTACTTCTTCTATTCTCGTGCAGAGGTCGACTTTATTTTCGCTCACTGACGGCTGTATGCGATAAGGCAGCTCTGTGTGCAATACAAAAATGAATTTACAAGAGAATAAGGAGTAACAGCAGAAGTTGTAACTAAAGGTACCAAATGTTGTCCTCTCACAATCGACACGCTAATTTTCTGCAATGGTACGTAGAATTGATTGCATAAAATACTCTAACTTAAGTGTGCGAACAAATCGTATACCAGATGCATGCAGTGTTACAAAAGTATCTCATATAGAACTAATAAGTTGTGGGGAAGAACTCTTTCATTTTCCTTTTTATGTTGTAGAGGGTACTTACACACAAATTGGAATCTCCGTTAGTAATTTTTCTTCGCAATACATAACAATCGACTAAAGTCGATTTGACGTTCATAGTCCTAAAGCTGCATCTAATCAAAATACGCAGCGAAAGAGTTAAAGACCTGTCCTCATGTAAAGAATGACTATCAGAATCGAAGTTAATTTAATCGCGGATGGAAGAAATTTAGATTATCACAATTTCGATTGGAATTTAGGTTGAAAAGTGTTAATTGATAGTGTAACTCTCAAGAAATAGCATACGTTTCTAGGAAAATGAATCGTCTAGACGAGGAAGGTTGAAACCTTAACCTCCAATGGGTCATATTAGATCCTATAAAGACTTCCAGAAGGTCGCATTAGAACCTATAAAGTGGACCAAACAAAGCATACTTCGCTATAATCATTCAAATTAAATCGTCAGTTTGATTTTTTCTTACGATTATATTTGGTAGGCGTAATGTAGACTTTCGCCAAGATTTGCTTTTTTCCTCTTCAGCTATCACGCTTTAGGATATAGAGTTGCACAAAACATTCGAAGGACAATCTGCTCCTGAGCAGCATGAAAGTATTTCAGGGGTCCAATTTGCACACCCCTAATTCATTTATGAAAGCAATGAAGAAGAAGAGCAACGAATAAGAAAGGAATGAATAAGGACTGAAGGTGTATCTTGCCCGTTTTAGGCCATTCTTTCTCCACATCGTGTTCTAAATTTACAAATTGGTCTTCTTCGAACAGAAATAAAACCGGATATTTTCTCTAATACGTAATTGAATCGAAGTTTCTTACTTTATTGATAAAGGGAATTCATATACAAATAAGCTGCTCATGTCAATGTTCCCACTCAACCTAGCTTTTTTATTAGATAATGACCATCCATTCTGCTCAGGTACATTTTAAAATAAATTATCAAGTATGAAACTATTATTTCTAATAATAATTACGTAGTATGATCTACCCTAGATCCTTTCTCCCCTTAAAGGTTTTCTGCCAAAACTCGTTTTTTGGCAAGCAGCACGCGCAAAGGCAAATGCAGAGAGAAAGGATTGACGACGATCCTTGCGCGTAGTAATCTTCTTTATTTTTTAAGGTAATCCTATTCCTAGTTGACAAAACGTCATGAGGGCATACGTCTTAGGGAGTGAATCCGGAAAAGCGATCACGTATCCCATAAATATGCATTCCAACCAAAGCGTCCCTTTGTTCTAGCGTTTGGGGGCCTTATAAAAAAGAAACCCCACATATCTCCCCGTTTAACTCTGTTTCGTGAATTCAAAGCGAGAAAAGAACAAGAATAGACGGTTCCACTTTATTTATTATCTCAATAAAAATCCTTCCGGCACCAAAGGGATAACATTCGTGCTTAGCGCCATGCTCCAGCAGGTCACGTCTCCCCTTTTCCACAGACGTGGAATCCGTAAAGAGACCAGGACGAACCAGGGAATGGAAGAGGGGCAGAGAAATGAGGATAAGGAGGAGGAGAGAGGAGATGTGAATGCAAAGCAGGTCCTTTAGGGATCGCTCACGTGATGATCTCATCGCAGTCACCTTTAAGGATTCGGATCGAACCAGACGCATTCCGATCTGTTTCGCCAAATCACCGGTAAAGCGGCGCGCGTGATATTTTGCAAGGAGAGACTTTAATGGCTGAAAGAAAGTAATTTAGAGGGATTCTGACACCTTGTTCAATACAGCTTTTTCGTGAAACCTTTTACGTCCCACTCGAGTGTGGGTAACTTAACAATACAAGGCGAGATAAACTAAGGAAAAATTTCGAAATTGGTAAAAACCCCATTTTTCGAAAAAAATCTATCAATTGTAATTTTCCCGCAATAAAACTAGTTTTCTTGATTTTATGTAAATTTTATTCCAGAAACTCCTACTTGTAGTTCTGTTATTTAGTACAAAATGGCTTTGAATCGCTTGTGTACGATCCGAGGTATAAAAACTCCTTTTTTCAAATAATTAATGAAAAATGTGAATTTACATAATTACCTTTAATTGATCCTTTTGTGAAGACCCATTTTATCGAGGAATATTGAACAATATCTGGAGATAACATTGGACATAAACCAAATAATTAGTAAGAGGTTAGTATCAAAGAAACTCTCGCAACATAAAGGAAACATGATCAGAGATTATGCTCCTGGTACGAGCAAAAGAATTCGAAATATTTTGTTATTTCGCGTTTAGCCCTGTTATTTAGCATAAATAAACTGTGAACACGTTTCCGTTATGCTATAAACAGTTTTATCTCAAATATGTACTGATTAATCCTAACTTCGCCTATCCGAGTACGCGCCTAGTAAATACTAAACCTTACCGACTTATAAACGTAAATAATTAATGTTACTAGTGGTCATGCATCGCTGTCATCACATTGCTGCCGAATCAGCGGAATGTAAGAATTTAGATTTAATAGGTTCATTTATCGTTCTGAGGTCTCAAAATCATCAGAAATACAACAACGATCCACAAAAAATGTCGATAAGAATGTAAGAATCTCTTTTGATAATATTTCAATTGAATTTCCTGGCCGGATGACAACAACGGTTGACAACTTTTAGATGTTAGTAAAAATTTGTTAAGTACTCTTTCTACCTTTCGCTGAGGTGTAATCATCCCTCCGGTGGGTGAGCCATCTGCGAGGACTTATCACTGACCTTACGATTAATGAATCCATCGGTGGACGAATCCTCTTGTCCAGTAGCTGTTCTCCAGCGTGGCTGATCCTCTGAATCTTCGGCTGATTCTCCTGATCCACCGTTGGGTATCCTCTTAAAAACTCCGCTTAACTTTCCCTCCCAAAGATGGTTGATTTAGTTTCCTCCTAGAAAAGAATTACTTTGATAGGTAAATGGGAAGTGCTGCAAGGCTTTAATAAGAGCGAGACCTTCAACAGATCGAATTATATTTAATTATATTTATTACTTAAGGTCCTTTAAATATTCAGCACATAATAAGCACCAATAATTCATGGAAGTGAGAAGTGAAAAGGAAAACAAAGAAAATGAATTTCATTTCATTTTGAATGAAATTATAATAATATAATTCAATGCATTAAACGCAGATAAATAATGAAAACAATAAACATAGTTACAATTTATTAATTTAGAAGAAAAAGCTTAACTGCTTGTTACATTATTTGCAAGAACATGAAGATTGTGTCTATTAAGGAAGTCAATTGAGGCCAAATGGACAACCATTAATCGATACAGTTACATAATTGTTAATAAGTTTATTAACAGAGTATTAACAGTGATATTTCACGTTCTAAAAAAACTCAATGAATGATTTCAAAACGCTTCTCATATTCTGAATACTTCGTTACTTTCCAATATTTAGGAAAAATCCACCCTATATGCACGCGACACGCTGTGGTGGAGAAGATGAAAGTAAAGATTCAAATTACGGGAGCTACATATCGATGGGGATACCGAAGGAAAGAAATAAATGATGAACTAAGAAATATTGTTTCATCGCCATCATTTGACCGAATGCAACCGGAGACGAGTTTGGAGATTATTTCCGTTCCAAAGAAAAAATCGTCTAACGATATAATTATATTCGAATCTGCAATCAGGTGAATGTTAAAATGTTCGAGAAACGTTTCACAACAGAGGTTGGAGATGTCACCTATTATTAAATTACTTAAATATTCTCGGTATTTTATTCATTTCGATATTTATTAGTAATTATAAATAAATCCATTATCCTTCAGTTTCTTCATTCGTATCCGTAGAGGATATATCAATAGGNTTAAATGCACAAATTTTAGCGATGAGCGTACGAGCCCAAAGACAGTCAACATTTGCATAAAATTTCTTCCATCTTTCGATAATATATCTGAACCAGTTTTCTTACTAAGGAAATACACAATTACTTATATGTATTATCTTCCTCGAGGGAAACTGCTGAAGTGGAGGAATAGCCCTCTAATTTCTCATCACTGAACGAACAGGAACAATTTGAGATAAGGATTTAATTAGAAAGGATCAGTATCCTAACCTACTCTTTAATACATCATCCAAACAAAATCAGAGATTTCTTGTATAACGAACTATTATAACCCAATTCGAAATAAAACCTAACGTTACATATATTGCTCACAGTTTTTGAATGAATTAGTCTCCTATTATCTTTCATTGCTCCATTAAAAGAATTTTTCACCAGAAGTTCACGCCTTAAATTCTCTTTGGAATTTCCTCAAGAATCCGATTTGTTAACTCGAACAATTTGGCTAAATTCCAGTCCTCTGCCGCATGAGATCATTTCTCTCTGATTTAATAATTGATAACTCCTTCGTCTTTCCTATAGTCTACCTGAACAAACACTCTACTCCTGGTTAACGACAGTTGTTAAATGGTACTAAACCTTGTCTTTGTTATTTTCAACCGAAGTTGAAAATTAAAAGTAGAAAACACTAAGTGTGGAATAGAATATTTTAATATATCATATTCATCTTTCATTAAGCTAAATATGTCTCGTGTAATAAAGCGATTATATAAGACATAATTTAAGGGATATTTTACCCAAGAGTGTTAGGCAGTATACCAACAACTCAATAACGGCTAACCAGTACACCTCGGCGGACCAATTGGAATGCACTGCTCTACACTGTCCAATGTTACTATCATCGCGTTCAGCACACTGAACCCGGAGAGCATCGTATGAACATATCCTAATTATCTCCAAAATTTAGAACAGCGCAATTCTTTCTTTCCCTTCCATCACAATCGTACAAAAAGTGAAAACCGAATCAAAGAAACTGTGAAAAATCCCTTTTCTTCAACTGCATTAAACCCGAGTTAAGTCTATCATGAAATAAAATATATTTATAAATTTTAAGATACCAAAATATTTCGAATGAAGCGTGTTTTTTGCTTGGCTAAAGTAAGGAATTGAACAGTTTTGTTTTGCTGAGTTGCATAAACTTCAAAAACTAAGCGATTGCGTAAATTATTTACAAATTCTAAGATTCTTATCAATTCCTATGGCTTAAGCTCCTCAAAATGGTCATAAATAAACAGTAATTTTGGTAATATAAGCTTTAACCCTTCCTCCGGACTCCCCTCAGAAAAATATCCAGAAATCTCAAACGATGAACCTAAGAAGAATGGAAATCGCTGGGAAAGAAGGGGCAATAACAGGGTCCTCAGGAGTGTCTTAAGGAAGAAAAGAGAGCGTGGGGGGAGTGGACGAAACATTTTCCAGCTCCTTTGGAATGAAGTCATGCAAAGAGGGAATATGAGCACTTATCCGTGACTGAGTCGGTAAGACGTGCATGGGTAATAAGGACATAAAATCACCTGCGACATGCATTGAAATGCATCGCGTACTTACCGGGAACCAATAAGTAGCATTTCCCACGGCATAAAACCTCGTAATAAAAACTCGTAACTGCTCCTCCCCGTGCCCTATCTAACCACTGAATCTTTCTCTATTCTTTCCATCCCTGGCCCATTCAACATCTCCTGAATCCAGAGGGGGTAATAAAACGAGCAAAGTAGATTCGTGAGGATTCTAAGGAAGAGTTTGAGATATATAACAGGAGAAAAAGTGGCGGGGAGAGGAACGGTAG
Source organism: Ladona fulva (assembly GCA_000376725.2). Classification (NCBI taxonomy): domain Eukaryota; kingdom Metazoa; phylum Arthropoda; class Insecta; order Odonata; family Libellulidae; genus Ladona; species Ladona fulva. The sequence continues at coordinate 196,454 of KZ308466.1, read as the reverse complement.
CCTTTTAGGACCTTATTAAAGAAATTCAGTCTTCGGATCACGTCCCACATTGGGAAAAAGAGACGGAAAGAAGGTAAAGTGAAGGGGAAGGTGGCGACGAATTGAGGGGAGATTTTGAAGTTGTGGGAGGGGAATCGTGGGATAAGGGGGAGTGTCGGATGACTGCGATGACAAAATGATGACTAAGGAACTAAGTCCTGAAGGAGCGCCTAGGTTTGTATCCACCAGATATTCAGCCTAAAAATGAAATTCCGGGCTGAGGAGAGCGACAGAGAATTTCACTGACCCGGAACCTTACATCTTCCCAAGTCATGATAAGTTTCCTTTCCAAAATAACTCGAAGTTTCTACAAACTCTATCAGAACTGCGATTTCAAACAAATACCATTTACATTATGAGCTTTGGAGACCATACCTCCATTAAAAGAAGGCATAATTCAAGGATTCATTTAGATGTTATTATTAGAGGACACAGAAAAGGTCGATTGCTATTTTCTCAAGGATAAGGGAAACGTAAAGCAAATTATATCATTGAAATGTTGTCTGTTTTCATAGTTTTTACTCTTAAAAGCATAAAAATGGTAGCCTTCTCCCGATATTCTGAGAAATATGACATTTTGGATAAAATTATGGCACTGTTTCATTATTGATAACTTGCTGAAAGTTTTAGAATCGAATGATCTGATTACATTTCAAAAGAAAACGAGTTTGCTAGTTGGAGAATGCATAGTAAATCAATGTATCGGTATTTCTAGGATTAATTTTTGTCATTTGATTCTCTTTAGGAAGAGAATCAATCCGGATTTATCATGGAATTTTTAAAAGGAGTCCTTTTAAAAATCCCATGATAAATCCGGATAAAAGGAGGACTCCTTTTAAAAATTCCATGATAAATCCGGATGCAATCTCTTTAAATTACACGACCGATGCCTCCATTCATGCAGCTAAAGATAGGGTTTTTCTATTTTTCATTAACGAGCGTTCAAAATTTAAAGAGCAAAAACCGCAAAGCAAAAATCATCAGGTGTAACTATTCGGAGCATATCTCTATATATATATAACTCTTCATATCTACAACATTTTTCAAGTGAGCGTCTGACTTTGAAGGAAATAAAGTATCTATTAAGCTGAAATTTGAAAGTTCTGGAGACAATGAAAACAAAAAAGCATCTACGATATGTTGTCAATAATGATGAATTTTCATCAGTAATCAATCAATGGTATAAACAATCCACAGGAGTGGTTCCATGAATAAGATATAAGATTCCACTAGTAGGGACATGATACTTGTTAATTCCATCAATCTATTTTAAGATATCTTATTTTAAACGATACTTTTAAGGACAATGAAAGAAGAAAGATGCACTCCTGAAAAGATAGCATAAATTCGATGCAAAATCATTCAAGAATCTTACTTAAATTTTTCTCCTAGAAGTATTTATTTAAGGTCTAAAATTAACTCTTTCAATGAAATACATGTAAATAAAATGCAAAGTATTTTGAAACCCACCAGAAAGAGAGGAAATGTTTTCCTGGGTTATAACTACAGAAATTAGTTATTACGACTTAAAATGCGAATATTCCACGCTATCAAAACAGAATCTCCATCAAACCAAATATTCGAAAATTTTGTTTGATAAACAAGATAAAATTCAACTCGGGTACCTAGGTATCTTCGGGTAAAGATTCTACCNCTTAAAATGCGAATATTCCACGCTATCAAAACAGAATCTCCATCAAACCAAATATTCGAAAATTTTGTTTGATAAACAAGATAAAATTCAACTCGGGTACCTAGGTATCTTCGGGTAAAGATTCTACCTCTGTTGCGAAACTAGCTGAATTTATAATAAATTTGAAGGAATCTAAGATTTTTTCTTATCGCTCCGTTTTGGCTTTCCATCAAGTCACGCTTCCCCGAAATGATTGCCTCATAAATTTGGCCATTGAATAATGAGTTGTTGGATTAGGTTAGTGAACAGCTATCGCATAGATGTCAAAAAATTCTTATAATTTCGTTTGAAAACGTATCATTTACCATCCTATAAAGCTCCTGACTCCAAGAACAAATATTACCTCTCTAAAACGGAAGAAATATTTCAAATACTAGTACAAAGATACTTCACCTACAGATCCACCAATACTGCTGGCGAATCCTTCCAATAAATCAGGCATTTTTGCTGAAAATATTGCGTTCTTTGCTTTCCTTTTCAATAGAAAAATATTTTCTTTGACCCTGCTCATGTTTACATGTTTTACCAATTATTATCCTATATATAATGGTAATTCGGCTAATGAATGTGTTTCCGAAACTAATTATCTCAATTAGCCTAGGTATCACTGTATTCCGTTTCTGGCACTTCTTGATTTAGATTCGCATTTCATGTTAAATTATAAAGTAAGCTGAGTATGGATTAATTCGACGATTAAATGATTACTTGTATTTCTATGCTTACCTCAAATCAGTTAATTCCTCTCCTCTTCTTATTTTGCTAATGTTGTGTAGGAAGATACTTCCGAGCCCTAAAAAAAACATACAATAGTTGTCATGAGTCCCAGAATCTTTTATATAATTAATGAAAAATGTGCATTTACATAATTACCTTTAATTGGTCCTTTTGTGAAGACCCATTTTATCGAGGAATATTGAACAATATCTGGAGATAACATTGGACATAAACCAAATAATTAGTAAGAGGTTAGTATCAAAGAAACTCTCGCAACATAAAGGAAACATGATCAGAGATTATGCTCCTGGTACGAGCAAAAGAATTCGAAATATTTTGTTATTTCGCGTTTAGCCCTGTTATTTAGCATAAATAAACTGTGAACACGTTTCCGTTATGCTATAAACAGTTTTATCTCAAATATGTACTGATTAATCCTAACTTCGCCTATCCGAGTACGCGCCTAGTAAATACTAAACCTTACCGACTTATAAACGTAAATAATTAATGTTACTAGTGGTCATGCATCGCTGTCATCACATTGCTGCCGAATCAGCGGAATGTAAGAATTTAGATTTAATAGGTTCATTTATCGTTCTGAGGTCTCAAAATCATCAGAAATACAACAACGATCCACAAAAAATGTCGATAAGAATGTAAGAATCTCTTTTGATAATATTTCAATTGAATTTCCTGGCCGGATGACAACAACGGTTGACAACTTTTAGATGTTAGTAAAAATTTGTTAAGTACTCTTTCTACCTTTCGCTGAGGTGTAATCATCCCTCCGGTGGGTGAGCCATCTGCGAGGACTTATCACTGACCTTACGATTAATGAATCCATCGGTGGACGAATCCTCTTGTCCAGTAGCTGTTCTCCAGCGTGGCTGATCCTCTGAATCTTCGGCTGATTCTCCTGATCCACCGTTGGGTATCCTCTTAAAAACTCCGCTTAACTTTCCCTCCCAAAGATGGTTGATTTAGTTTCCTCCTAGAAAAGAATTACTTTGATAGGTAAATGGGAAGTGCTGCAAGGCTTTAATAAGAGCGAGACCTTCAACAGATCGAATTATATTTAATTATATTTATTACTTAAGGTCCTTTAAATATTCAGCACATAATAAGCACCAATAATTCATGGAAGTGAGAAGTGAAAAGGAAAACAAAGAAAATGAATTTCATTTCATTTTGAATGAAATTATAATAATATAATTCAATGCATTAAACGCAGATAAATAATGAAAACAATAAACATAGTTACAATTTATTAATTTAGAAGAAAAAGCTTAACTGCTTGTTACATTATTTGCAAGAACATGAAGATTGTGTCTATTAAGGAAGTCAATTGAGGCCAAATGGACAACCATTAATCGATACAGTTACATAATTGTTAATAAGTTTATTAACAGAGTATTAACAGTGATATTTCACGTTCTAAAAAAACTCAATGAATGATTTCAAAACGCTTCTCATATTCTGAATACTTCGTTACTTTCCAATATTTAGGAAAAATCCACCCTATATGCACGCGACACGCTGTGGTGGAGAAGATGAAAGTAAAGATTCAAATTACGGGAGCTACATATCGATGGGGATACCGAAGGAAAGAAATAAATGATGAACTAAGAAATATTGTTTCATCGCCATCATTTGACCGAATGCAACCGGAGACGAGTTTGGAGATTATTTCCGTTCCAAAGAAAAAATCGTCTAACGATATAATTATATTCGAATCTGCAATCAGGTGAATGTTAAAATGTTCGAGAAACGTTTCACAACAGAGGTTGGAGATGTCACCTATTATTAAATTACTTAAATATTCTCGGTATTTTATTCATTTCGATATTTATTAGTAATTATAAATAAATCCATTATCCTTCAGTTTCTTCATTCGTATCCGTAGAGGATATATCAATAGGAAGAGAGATTTGCCACTCACAACGCTGAATTCTTAAATTAATCTAGCATAGCCCCTATAAACCATTTATAGAATTAGTAATTTTAAGGATTAAACAATTCAATGGAAATTCATTTTGATGACGGATGGTATGAATTCTATGTAATTAACGCAACCAAAAGAAGACTTTCTCGAAATTTTCCGGTAGAGGTAACGATTAAAACAGAGAAGGAAATGATAAAATGGTTTTTGTTAGTAAAAGATTTATATAGTTTATTTTATTTGCTACTATATAGTTAAAGTATTTTATAGTTGTAAATTTTGAGTCAAAGAAAAGAAAAAAGGTGAAGCTAGAACGAGGAAAAAAGATAAATAATAATGATGACTTAATATAAAAAGAAGAAAAGAAAAAAGAAAGGAAAGAAAGAAAGAAAAGAAAATGCTTAAAAATATATGGCGAGAACACAAAAGGCTCAAGCGAATTATGATAAAGTATGAAAAAGGAAAATGTGCAGAGCAGTAGGGAATAAGATAGGAAGGGCCTTAGGAGTATGATGAAGAAACCCAGAGATACAAGGATCTTGAAAACCTAGGACAGAGTGTTAGTAATGCACGTGATAGAATAAATGCTTAGAAGGGATGATTATTTTGAAAAAGATAGGAGCGACAATTTCTTTTGTTGGAGTGAATTGAAATTGAAGATTTAATTTCGACAAGAAGGGTAATCCCAGGTTTACTCGCAGTTAGAAGAAAAGATTTCAGTTCTATGATGAGGAATGATAAATTGATTGCAGCCTCTAGTGTAACGGTTATTCCCGGAATTTAGGCACGCAAATTCTGATGATATGTATTCCTATGTATTCTAGAAGGTACATACGTATGAAGCATCGCGTACGTAGAGGAAAGAATATGTAGTTTTCTACGTTGTTCTAGCTTTAACCAGGATAGTTTCTCATATACTTCGGAAATACGATCATATTTTCGTAAATTAAACGTGAATCTTACCGCCGCATTTTGAACCCATTTTAACTTAAGAGCCAATTCTCCGGACAAGTCCTGGTTAACTGTGTCTTCATAATCAAAGTGCGGCATTACCAATGGATTTGCGAGTGAAATTTTAAGGGTGGGGGACAGAAAATTACTTAAGCGCCTGAGAGACTGAAGTGAGGAATATACTTTCTTACATATGTGCGTGACTTGCTCAGCCCAAGAGAGATCTTCGATTACATATATTCCAAGATTCACTATTGATCTACAATTTGCGATAAGTGACCCGTCTAGTTAGGGTTCATGGATGTTTCTTCTGTCCAAAGAGCTTAACAATTTAAGGTGACTAATTATGATGGCTTGTGATTCTGACGGATTAATGGCAAGAAAATTGTTTTTACTCCAATTATTTATTTCAGCTAGATCATGGTTTATACGATGTATCGATTGGTGAAAGCCAGAGGTTTGCGAATCTAAATAGATTTGTAAGTCATTTGTGTATAAATGGAATTTGCAATATTTTATAACATTGGGATAGTCATTAATGTAAAGCGAGAACAATCAAGGACCGAGAATCGATCCCTGCGGAAGACCGCGATCTATCTTTAACCATGATGAAGATGATTCTTGGGATATAACCTTATTGTATCGATCATGTAGATACGATGCGAACAAATTTGCAGCTAATTTAGAGGAGCCCATGATACGTAACTTGCTAACAATAATACTCGTGTCTACATCAACCGAGTCAACCAAAATAGACAACCATTACGCGAGTTAATATCTTCTGGGCGACAATACAACTGAAACTGCTTCAAAAAAGGTTCACATAGAACTTTGCTCTTCATTCCGAATGTCCTCAAAACTTACTCCCAACAAATTACGCTGCAAAAATCTGATAAGAATATTATCTTTCAGATTTATTTTTTGAAAATTACGTAGATTTTTAATGGATTTGGGGTGTGAATATAACAAAAAAAATAAACGGAAAAGGGAGCGTAGGTAAGGGAATGTAAGATCTGGAAGGAACAACGCGGTTGTTAAAAGAAGCTGAGCTGACGAAGATGAGGGCCAAATAGGGTACGATTCCGAAGATTTTCTTCCGCAGTCGAGGGAGGGAATTCCCACTCGATTAGGAAATGGTAGTAAATGGAGGCAGAGGAAAGAGGGTAGGGAGAGGAAATGGAGTTGAAAGAGAGCGAGAAAATGGAGGAGGCAGGGGACTGTATTACCTACGATTAGGAAATGAAGCTGAAAAGGCGGATAAGGAAAGGAAGGAGGGAGATAATGGAGAAGACAAAAGAAGGGAAGGAAACAGCTCGATGATTCCCGTGGGGAGAACGTGATGTGGAAGTCTTAGCGGAAGGCGGTGTGGATGAAATTTGGTGATAAGAAAATAAAAGATTAGAAAGAGAGAGATCTTCGAAAGATAGAATTCGAAAAGAATTGTAAATGCTAAGTATAAATTGAACATATTCAAAAAATCAATAGGAAAATCAGAGAAAATTAACTTAAAAAGGTATTATAATAATCAGGAAATTATTTTTAAAACAGTCATAACCTACTAGTTAATTTTCTTTCGTTGATGGTCCTAATATAAAGCAAAGCAGTAGTTAAGATCACGTCTAACCAAAATTTTAAATATACATAGTTAGATATTTATTCAGTATAAACCCGACCCTTCAGTATATTTGAAATTAACTAATTCAATAACTTCATAATTCGAATGCAACGCAGAACTCCGCACTGATTCGAAATGTAGTCGAACGACGTCTTGAAGGTATCTAAGGTCAATATAAGTTTATTCTTTTATTTCATAAGAAGAAAAGTTAACATACATAAGTCAAAGAATATTAAGTAAACAAGCAGAACAGATATCTAAAACTTAAATTGAGGATTGATTATCAAAAAATATACCACAGTAACAGAAGACGTTAAAGAAAATTCTAAATACGAACAAATTTAACACTAAGGAAAAGAAAAACTTTGTAAGTTCCACAACTTTTAAAAAGTTGTGGAACTACAATGTTTTTCTTTTCCTTAGTGTTATCATGGCGTTCCAGCAAGTACAGCCTCTACATATTAATTTTATACGAAAAGCAGTAGTTATTAATCTCTTCAGTTGGCTGTACATACCTCTAGTTCTCTCATGATCAATTCCCGCACTCCTTTGAATAGAATATCTAGCTGACTTATAAAGAAAATTAGTTTCGCTTTCTTTACCCACGTATAATTCCCTGCCGAAAGCACTTATCGAGTCTAACGATCTATTGTAATAATGTGACGAGAATGACTTGTGAATGGAGCGTTTTCAAAGGCAAGACATCACTCTATATCGTTAAGTGTCTAGATGGGAGAATAGGATAATTTCTTCCTTGATCCAGCAATACATTGGGAAAGAAAAGAAAGTTGGAACACGGCTGTTAATGAATTAGAGGTTTAAAAACACTCCGTAAGCCTTACGTCTTCAGGCGGAACTCGCGTTTAGAGACAAAGGGGAAGCTCCGGATTATCGATTTCTGGGAAATCCCAACGCGCATTTTAGAGACAATGCCTCCATCATCGGGGGCTCCACAATAGGAAGTGGAGTATTTGGAGATAAGAAAAGAATATTGTGGAGCCCCTGAGGGCAATGTCTCTGAAATGCGCATTGGGATTTCCCTGGAGTGTTTTTAAACCTCTGAGACTTCAGGAAACAAAAATCGCGGGAAAGGACCAAAAGAAGAAAACTCTCCGATAGAAACCACCCCTTCTGGATCTGGGCACATCCCAACTCGAAACGTGCGTCAGCTTACGAATCGTGAATGACAAAACAACGCGGACAACGTGGTTGAACACGACCACGGATGCGTCGTCGGAAATTTTGGAGTAAGAATATTTCTTTGAGAAGGAGAAAATGCAAGCGTGACTGGAAGCACAACTCAAACACCAAAGAGAAGGATGACAGGGGAGATCAAAGCGGTGGGAGTTTGCGAAGAAAAAACGTGTAATGGGACGAGGGCCATCCGCAGAGAGATAAATGGGCGGAAAGAAAGGAAGATGCTCATAGGACATCCCTTTCTTCCCTTCTTTGAATAGGGAATAATAGCACAATTTGAGTCACTTAGGCTGGTTAGACCCAATCTCCAAAACAAACAGCACCCTAACTTCACAATGGGTTCAACCTTAGTTTGTTCCGAATGAGAATATCTGTGGGAGGAATAGAGTTTTTTAACATAAAATGCCGCATTATTTAAATTCGTACCGGGGTAAAACATGTGCTTGACGGGAGCAAAAGTGCTCAACTTTCGCCTGCTCCGTCCACTTTTCTATGTTTCTGTTTCTGTATTTGAATCGACTATCGAAAAGTAACAGATGCTAACCGACTATTTGAATATATTGACTCAACAACACGAAAAATATCACGATGATGGAAACCATTACCGAAAATTTGCTCGACAAAATACGCGATATCGTGATTCCAGTACTCAGCGAGCGCGATTTCCGAAACCAGACGACAAAGAGATTTCGCGAGATTATAGCGAGAACGGATAGCTATTACTGGCACCTTTTCCCTGACAGCATTAGGAATACCAATCAGGTAGCTTATTAATAGATTCAGTGTTTTCACATCCCTTCTATACGCCATACGGCGGCTTGCGGGGTACTGATGTAAATGTAACAGGATAATATTATATACAATACCTTTGAGACCTCATTTTAATATTATTTTCAAAGTGAATGTTAAGGTAAATAGTAAGAATGAATGTGATACTATTCCAATTATAAAATACGTACAAAATAAATAAAATAGCTAAAAGAGTAAATCGACTAAATACGTAAAATTAGGATTGCCATACTCCGATGGTAAATAACTGGGTTTTTTAGCGGGTAAAACCGGAACGTTGACTTAAAACTCAAGAGTGAGTTAATTTCATTAGCTTTAAATATATAAGTAACTTTAAGTAAGTGAAACGTCGCTTCTATGTGAAAAATATGCATTTAAATGATTTCTGTCATTGATATAACCGAACCTTACAGTATATTCTTTCTC